>QXVX01007906.1:33629-44401 GCA_013436065.1 Halocynthia aurantium
TGAAAAAGATAACCAGCTATTTTGATCGCCCTAGTACAGGGGTGTATTTTTCGTGTATTCGTGTATTTTTGCTGTTTTAGCCATTTACCTTTTATTAGCTTATGGTCGTTTATTTGCATTTCTTAAACTCTAGTTTTCGAATTATCGCCCAGTGCCCATTTACGGGTAACTCTGGTAAAAACACTGTAGAAAATACCATCATGATTTTCAAATACTGCAATGAAAGATTTTATTCTCAGAATGATAATAATTAATAGCATTTTAGCGACCAAAGTTTTTTGAACCACACGAGTACAGATGTTATTTGTAAGATTGTAAGATTAGCCAATCCAAGTTCGGAGCAAAATATACGATGTAATGTTTCAATAATAAATATCGATAAATAAACCTATTGCTTTCTTGGCGATAAAGGAATATTTTGTAGTTTTGAAGGGACAACCCTAAGTAAAACATGAGTTACCTGCACAATCTTTCTAAATGTCTTTGCTACTGAGGAAATGATAACCATTATCTAGCACGCAATATAAATCTGTAGTAGCAACATACGCAAGTAGCCATGAAATTGAAATAGAAATCGAGCAAGGCGTTGGTTTGGCCAGTAGTTCTTAACTTTTTTTCAATCACTGGTCACTTTTGTTTGTTTAGAACAGTGGTTCCCGAAGTTTTTCTACTCGCGTACTATTTTGACGTACTCGTATGTGTTCTCGTACCACCTACAAAGTTTCGCGGCACACCTGGAAATTTTTCGTGGCACACTAGTGTGCTGCAGCTCACAAATATTCTAGAATTTGCAATTTGACGCAAAAATACTAACAACATGTTGCTGTGAAGGTTGTTTCGTGTAAAAGGCTTAGCTTTTAACACGAGATCTTAAACTTTTATCCAACACTGTGAGTTGTTCGCGTATTGTACCTGAGAGATCCATGGACCCCTGTTCTAAACTCTCATCTTAATCTACATTTTTCAATGTAGACATGTGAAAAAAAATCCTATTGGCGTATTTACACGGAATTAACAAATAAAATTTGAATTACAGAAATCTGTTCCAGCAACACAATTCATCATTTCGGTGACCTTCTAACGTTTGATGACTCATGGGAGAATGAAAAAGTGAATTCAACTGAAGTATTCAACGGCACAGGTACTGTTTCTTAAACATTCGAGTTAAAAATAAATCAATATTCAATCTCCGGGTGCACAGAAGAGATGGGGGTTGTCCAATTATAACTCTGAATGTGTACATTGTACATTTATTTGTTGCTTTATGAATCAAAATAAAGTCATTGCTTTGGGGTTGGTAGCAATATCTGATTGATAACATTAAGTGATGGATATGAATTTCATAAAAATATATTTAGGGACCGATGCATATTGATAACAATATCCAATTGAAAACATAATATGCGATCATAATAAGCTGCGTTCACTATATATACAAACGAACAAATCATAATGCAAATATACTTGAAGGTCTTGCCATAAATGTTTTCTTCTGGATAGTAAATAACTGAGAAAAGCTACTGACGGTATAGCTAGTGTCAATATTGATGAAATTAAGACCCATCCTCTCAGTGACATTTCACGGTCATGTTTTCGATCGCCGTGGTAAAAGATTCGACTTCCTGTAATTCTGCTTCCCACAGTATTCTTTATGTTTTTTTACTACAACATGCTGCAGCAAATTACCAAATGAGAATTGTCGCTTAGTGGGAATAAAAAAAAAATCATTTGACCTTCTGTGGTTTTGTAAGCAAGTCTTTATTATAAAATCCTCATGAGGGAAGCTAATATCCTTAGAACTGTATTGTTTCCTGCAAATTGAATGTCATAATAGGCTGTTCGGTATGTGGCAAACGTTAGATATGGGTACGTGGTCGATCTAGAAGATAATTTTTGCTGGTAACATCAATTGTGAAAACAACGATTAACCATCAAATTTTCTATACAAATAAGCGTGCGTGGGCTTATAATCATAAATGAATTAAATAACAAATGTGCACGATTCGCTCGTATAATGCATTTTTTAAATCGACCAATTCTTGGTATAGTTTTTTTTTCTTAGTGATCGGCCGCTTTATACGTGCCGTAGCCTGCATGGTCAGGTTAGAAATTAGGATGTATATCAAATTACAGATAGAAATGCTTAGATCAGGATATTCATGTTTATATTCATGTTGGCTTATGATATTTGGACATGAGATTGAAACTTCCTTAATTGCTGTTGGTATATTTCAGGACTTCCAAGGGCATTCTCCACATGCGGTCGTCATAATGATAAGCTCAGTTTCATTAACACAGGCCATTGGCCCCCTCCGCCAATATCTAAGGTTAATTTTTATTACATAACTAGCAGTGTATTGCAAACAGTCACGTACATGTTTGTTCACAATATTCTCACGCAACGAGAAATTCTAAGGAACTGAAAACCAAGATTTTCAATAGACTGTCGCAATGTGTTATTCTGTGTTACGAGAATGTCATACAATATGGACGACTCGATAAACCATAGAACCGCACAGCAAATACCTGATCAAAGTCCAAATTTCGTGTCACTTTTCATAATTATTCAAGTGTAAAAAGAATGTATTTCTATATATTCACCGAGTGTCGCAAAGGCGACCATACATAGTGATGCCTATTCTTTTTTTTAACATTTTCGTCCAATTTCATCCAACTTAGGCATCAATCAAAATCAGTCTTTTGTGAATGTGTTGGTATTCAAGCTTCAATTAGATAACCATTATTATGGCGAGGTCACTAACGTTGGTGTAGCGAGAATTTAGTTGGGTATCTAAAACTCCAGGCTGCGATTTTACTGCTCTAATGTAGTGTCGTCGACATAATAATGACGATCCATTAAGAGCTAAAATACGAAATGACTGCATTGGTTTAGGCGAAAGTTTGTTATGTTAAAATTGGACGAAAATCTTAAGAATAGGCATCAATGCCAATGTGTACAGTGACACCCTGTATCTTAAATTTACGCTGGGTTTGCTATTTTTAGAAACCAAATGAGTTTCAAGAACTCCCCGGACTGGCCTCCATAGATCCTGCGACTGCAACCAATAAAATCTTAAATTTGACTAGAGATACGCAAGAAGTAAGAAATTTATCTGTCTTATACTAAAGTTCTGTTTTTAAAGTGACGTATTGAAGTCGGGGACAAATTAATGATTATAATTTCATACAGAATTCCCTAAATCAGATAATACGCTTCCCTTGTTCAATATCTCCTGGTTGCGTCACATTCAATTATAGTATTTGATTTTTCGTATTCGTCGGCTACCTCAACCTCATTTCAAATCTGCATTACCCTATAGCGGACTGGGTCTTAGAACAGGCCTCGGCATTCATCTTAGTAGGCAAAAGCATGCAATGGCGCCAACAAGTAGCACCAGCTTTATATCATGTCAGAAATCTTTTCTGAAGAATTACAGCCAATTACAGCTGTACAAGGATATTGCATACCTATATAGCCAGGGCTGCCATACCGTCCTTATTTCTAAGTTTTGTCCCTATTTTAGCTTATTTCCAGCAATGCAACAATTTTAAATACAAATTTTTCATCTCAAATCATTTTAGCCTAATCAGTACTCTGCGTACACACTGGTGTGGCGTAAGACGATGCTAGGTGTACCGCAGTGTATTAGGGTAGGGAAATCTATAGCTATAGCGTCCTCTGATTAATAATTATAAATGGCTGTTGACAGAGAATACTCGTAATTGGAGGCAGGAGTAGTGTATTTTATTCCATCACAGTGGTTGTGGTTCACAGCATTGTCCAAATACCCGAATGACCAGTCCGCTTCTGCCATGTTGATATCTATGATCTGTATTTATTCTTCGTCTTCCAGGTGACAACAGAGCTCATGAAATCAGCAGTTACATCTATTGACCAAATTCTATCTTTGAACACTACGAATGATACGAAGTAATTTTTAGAATTCTCTTGTTTTTACCAACGTCTTAATACGTGTTAACTAAACATCGAATACATTTTTGTTTTTCATTCAGTTCGATTAAAAAAGATTTGAACGAGGCCATGATGAATCTGCTTGAAAGTTTCGCAAGAAATTTAGTGTTGCCACAGAACGCTTCGATGTTTAATATGACCTCGTCTAAACTAGCACTGACGGTATTTATCATTACAATGTTGATATAAGTTTGTATGATTTGTTTGCAATGGAAAATAATTTTTTCGTCCGACTTATCAGTCAACAGTTCAAATAGCCTGATATACAATTCATACGATTGATTCAAAGAATAATTTTCTCATATTTTTAGGGTTAAATTTGATAAGAGATGGATATTTTCTCTATCATGTAATATCTTCTTCATATAATTCGTATAACCGCATTCCCAGTTTCCTCCTATCAATGATCTAGCTTGTTTGTTGCGGTTAAGACATACCGGAAATATTGAATCTTAAGTAAAGAGGTCACAAGAAGCAAATGTGAAAATAAAATGAACGAAATTGAATTATGGATAAAATGGTTAGTTCATGTAGAGTATAGCGATAGAATTCACCAATTTGTATATATATCTATTGGAATATTTTATTGGTAATGTAGTTATATATAGTGTGACTGCGGGAGCGACGTTGTTCACACGTAGAGCTCAAATAGTTTGTTGGGCAATGTAATAGAAAAAGAATGATATCTTCCCCGATTTGTGCTACTTGATCAACTCAATATTTTTCTTTCAGTAAAAGACCTTTACAAACCATTAAAAACTAAATTTTAAAGTCATATTGAGCTAATAAGGAAATACATTGGAACAGTCAACTGCATAACCACTTGATCTTAACGAATGGCGTGGGAGAAGAGTGTTTTCAGAGGGTACGAAAATCTTTTTCCATTGCCGCACTATTATATATATATGGGAAAAAACTCTTGAGCTCACAGGAGATTTCTAGGACACTTCAGCCTTTGTGCACGTGTACAATCCACCTGAAATAACAAGATCTTAGCTTGTTTTTAATATTTCTTCGCGATAATGGTCACCATGATCTATAATCCTTTGGCCATTTTCACAGAGTTCCATTACAAATAAATTCTTCTGCTTTCACATCACATCATCGTTTCTTTCTAGGTGAAAGATTTTAACGATTCCGGTATCAACGTATCATCCACTCGCAGAGCTGAGGTTAATCACTGGGTCAATGAAACAAATGACTTCAAAGTGTCAATAGAAAGCAATTTTTCAAAAAATATTGCTTCCGGGAAAGACGGCAAGGTTCGAGTTGTTGTATACTCGTATGAGACACAAGAACTGTTGAACACCAAAGATAACATATCAGAGGTAACATGTTCATGTTCGTTATTATTTACACAAGATTTGCGCTTAGGCCTCCTACGTGCAGAGGCCTGTTTAAGGTATGGCCGACATGATACGAGCCCTGCGCGCCTCTCAGAGTAAATTCCTGACAGACAAGCTCTCATATTGTGAAAAACAAATTGCCCAAGTGAAAGTGCATAGGCTCTATTTTCTGTACGTAGCCTCTGCACATGCGAGCTTCATGCCCTTTAATTTTAGCTAAGTGTAGTTCTGTTCCCCCATTACTGTAATAAAGTAGTTTTTAATACGCTACAATTTGTTTTTTCTAGCGAAGTAAATAAACATTCATCCTCATATACATAAAGGGCATTGTCAGTCGAATTCTTAGCTCACCATCTTCGGTACTTAGAAGAATTATTCACAGGCTACTACGAATATATTGTTGATGTAAAAATAGCACAGAAAAAAAAATATCACTAATGCCGAATACAACATTTTCTCTGTATTTAAAATACAGATAGTGTCTGTACAAGTATCGGTTGATGGAAAATCAGTAGATGGTCAAGAGGAAAATGTAGCCGTTGATTTTGATTCAGAACCTGTACATGACCCACATGAGATATTGCCTAACGGATTGCAGGTATGAGCATTTCACTAAATATCGGTCTGAATATCTGTCTATCTGATTTTCACCTGGAATGCATTACCTGCGATAGGTGAGGGATTACTGTATTACTGAATAATGTTTCTTGTATGGTTTTATCGAGGCAAAATTATTTTTTATTCACTAACACCTCCATTAAGCATTTGTAAGGCCGTAATTTTAAATGATATATCATAGTGGAAGTATATCCTTCACGTTCTCCTAGAAAAGTCACAGAAGATGTATATGATACGATATGATACGTCAGTGATAGTATGATAGTAACCCACGACATAATCCTACACTAAATGTTTATAAAATGTACGGCAATTACAATTACACTTGTGAAATTTCTCCATCATAATTTGAAGCAGAATTACCCCTGTGACGTAAGACGTAATGCCATGATATATTGTTCAAGTATTTTCTAAGCAGAGCTTAAAACCAAAACGTTTTGTTCCAGGAGAAACTGGTAAAAACTGAATGTGTGATGTTTGAAAAATCGGGATGGACGAAGAAAGGTTGCACGACTGTGACGGATGGGAAACATCCAATATGCAAATGTAAAACAGACAGGTTTCAGTCCTTCTACAGCATACTCGTAGTAAGACATTTATTATTTTTTTTTCATCGTTTAATTTATCAGCTTGCGTGATCCACAATTGTTATGTGTAACGCATTCTCGATAATATTCGAAGTGGCAGAGCGACTCGGCCTTTCCCGAGCTTTTAGAAAAAGTTCTCACAGAAATATATCCGGATTCTTATTTATAGCGCTGGGATTTCACAACTTATAACGTTATTTTTTCTTTCTTTTAGAGCTCAAAGAAAGTTCATGCTGAGGTTGCGCTTGGTTACTTGAGCGTTATTGGAGTCATTTTCACAATAATCGGACTGGTGTTGACCATTGCAGTTCACTCACATTACAAGTAAATTATTTAAATATTCATTACGTTGATTTTTAAACTTGTTTAAGGCTACGGTATATTTGAAAAAATGATTTTCGACGACGTCTGATTTTGTAATCAATTTGTAACTAATAGAAATCGTAGCCATAAGCCTGATTGTTTTTAAAATACATACACTGGGTTGTCTTGCGGCACACAATTGTAGGTTTTTGAACCAAAACAAAATGTCTTTTCAAACGGCGGCTGCACAATATATAAGAATGATAACTTTTTACGTCATTGATTACGTAGGGAATTACGTCAGAAAAAACCGACGCTGGCTTTGCTGAACATATGTTCCTGTTTCTTGGCATCCTCTGTCATATTTATCTCAAGCATTAATGCAACAGACCATTCGAAATTATGTTACATTATGACTGCATTACTTCATTATTCACTACTGTGTACATGGACATGGATGAGTATAAATGCTATCAAGATGTATATTGCGTTGGTTAAGGTAATACATATTAAATATATCAAACTGACTTTTCTTTTTCTGCTCATTCCTCGTTTTAACCAAACACCTTAATGCCATCTTCTCAAGATTGTTTGAATCGAAAAGGTGTACTCAAAATAATTATTCTACGAATCCCTCTTCTATGAGAACCCCTGGTATCTCTTATTTATTTTGTAATGATTGAGAATGATTCTTATTGAAATACGCCATAACCCGGTATCCACCCCTTACTTGATATGGCAATGATAATCATACATATAAAGCCACACCAATCCCAACTATATTACTATACTTCCTATAGCTATGTAGTAAGCTCATCTTCTAATTTGCGAACAACATTCAGGTTATCTCAACGGGAAAACGTCACATTCGATGTATATGTGCCATTGGATACGGTTTCCCTTTTCTGATCGTTGCTACAGATATACTTGCCAGTTATATCGCTGACCAAAGCAAAGACAGAAATGGTAAGGTATTGTATTACATAATATTATTATATATAGTGATGCAACGGAGTTTTTAATACACCAACAACTTAATAATTTGTATTTTTTATTTTGATAATGAATTTTTCTAACATTCTGGCATAACATCCAGTCGTTCGCAACATTATGAAATACAGTAATAATACTGATCTACAAATAAAAAAAAAAAGTTTGATACGCTTCAAAATGTCAGTTGCTATTAGCTATATTTGGTGCGCTGATTTCAAACCTAGACGTGATTGAGAAAATCTGACACCAGATTTGAACTCAGCACACCCAAATTACATAGAAACGGTTGTTAGTTTTTTAATGTAATTGTAATTGTAAGATAATAAAATTGTGAATGTTTTTTTTTCAGATCTCTTCTTTGAATCCTCTTATAGATCTCGGAATATGTGTTGGCTCAGTGGTTATTCTCAGTACTATGGATTCCTCCTCCCGATTGGATTATTGCTTTTCCTCAACATAATATCGTTCGTCAATATAATGCTGAGTTTGATGCACAAGCTTCAATCCGTAAGTTTTTTTTTATACAGTGAATTACAAGGTCAATATCTGGGTCAACATCGTAGTAGGATTCAATTGGTTGAACTAGTTACAGAATTTTGTTAATAAAGTTACTAAAGTTCACAGAAGCAGTTCCTGAACTGTTTTGAAATTAAAGCTTTCCCCTTATACATGCATTCATTCAGGAAGTAGCTGTGTAAATGTATAATTTTTCTAATCAAGTTTGAATCTTCTAATAATAATTTGACACCTAACTACTGATCGTAATGAATAAATGATCAGGAATAATACTGTCGTAATGTTGATTATATTAAAACTCCCACTTGTACATCGCAGTAACTCTGATGGAGCTATTCCCTCCATTGTGGTAAGGGCGTGGTAAAAAGAATAACAATTAAGTGTTAACTGTAATTCTTATGTTGAATATTATACATAGCATGATATATCGATATATAGAAAAATGAGTAATAACAATCAATACAGAATTATCAAAGGGATCATCGATTTTATATGATACAAAATCCATGTTCTAATCCGATGTCAAAAATTATACGTTTGGATTTCGTGTAATAAAAATCTCTTCAGTTTATATATATTAATATCGTCTATTTCTAGACAAACTGGGTGAAATGAGTTGGTAAATCCTATTATATATATGTATATGTATAAATTTTCTATTATTAATAATATATGCGGCTACAATGACAATATGACCTACATACCACAATACGATGGCAATCGAGCCTCTGACAGTCAGCAATGTGCACTTCGAAGGTGTCAATGTATAATGTATAAAATATTGTTCCTATATTCATGGTTTATGTGTGAAACGCTATGTTACGTTTAAATGAATGTCGTGTTTAGAATCGGGTACTATCCCTAAGCTGTCCAATTCAATATAGATACAACAACGTATTATATGAAGTATCGCGTCGTAATGAATTATTCAAAAATGGATTGTTACATGGGTACAATTTATTTCGGATAAAGGGTCTCTACCTATTTACTGTTTACCATGTGTGGGAATAATTAATTGACAACCAATAATATTTCATTTCATTTCGGGATTCAATTTCATATCTAATTCTTTCTTAAGTCTCAGCGAAAGAGACGCAGCGCCAGAAGTCAAATGCTAAATGCCGTTTATATGAATTCTGTGATGGGATTATCATGGCTGATTGGCTACCTGATGCTTATCGAAGAGGATACCTACGCATTCTCTACATTCAGTTGGATATTCTGCATCTTGAACAGCACACAAGTAAGCTGCTTAATTTTCTTTTAATTAAAATACGGTAGGAATATACAGTCGTCCCTCGCTTTATCGCTTTAATGAGGTAACTAAGAGTGTGTGCATGATATGTAATGGGTTAAAATACGTTGAAATGAATTAAAATTGTTAAATAAATATGTGGTTTCTACTCCCCCCCCCCCCACCTATCGCGGGAGGCTCTGGAACGTAATACCCGCGATAGGTGAGGGATTGCTGTATATGCCAAGCAATTTAACAACATACCAGGAACAAAGCTTATTATATAAAGTAAAAATAAATAAACTCTTACAGTACAGTTAAATAAAATTGACTAATAGTGTATCCATCATGACTGCCATAGTTGGGGTAGCAATATATAATGATAGTTGTTAAATTAGTATACGAAAAGGTTTTTCAAAGTTAAGAACATTGTGATCTGACAATACAAATTTGTGAATATTGTATACCTACAAGTGTAGCATGTCGAATGCTTCAATTGGACGTATATAATCGCTGGTGCATCTTCGAGAAATAGGAAAGCACTAAATTGCCTGCGTGTCTGAACATGTTTACGATATTGATTTACCTTATTACTTTCATTGACACAAATCAATGAGCTCAAAATCATTTTCATTGGCGACAATTTTCCATACCTCAGATATGCAACCGATATTAAACCGAGCACACAATCAGCTCCAAATTGTTTTTATTTCATATATTTACAGGGTTTTACGATATTCCTACTTTCATGCGTTCGAAACGAAAAAGTTCGCAACGTCTGGATAAAACCCCTTGTTCATTTCCTTCGTAATATGAAAAGAAAACGACTGAGAAAGGATTTGTTTTACATTGAACTGAGTACTACATTACAGAAGTTATCTGATGGCACTCATCAATTGCGAAGGAATACTGAACTGACTACGGTACCATTGAAACGTTGCAATTCATGCGACTAATACGTTATGGGAAACTGCTCCGAAAATCGAACTCACTTTTTTAATTGAATGTTTTTTTTGTTGCCTAGCATCGTATTTTTTACATGCGATGTTGCTTAAAATATTGTTTATTTAATGCAAAATTGCATACATCACATTTCACGTAGCCTTGTTTTTTTCAGTAACTGCTAAATCATTTAAGAACTAACGGTTTAAAGTATAGCCTGTCGATTCATTTCAAAATCGAGTGTTTTTGAAGTTGTTTTT
>QXVX01007917.1:0-56928 GCA_013436065.1 Halocynthia aurantium
ACTTAAAATAAAACATCTTAAAAAACATCGATTTTTGAAAAAAACGACAGGCTATAGCCTTGGAGAAAATCCAAAATTGGGGTGTTTTTCAATATTGACTATATATATTGTAATTTATAATTCTAGAACACTTTCTGTTGAACACTGGTAATGTTATCCGATCGCCGCTGTACCAGGAAACTGGTTGCGTCACGCATAAGCGAGTACTGTCTAACATTTCTTCGAAACTCCCGTTTTGACTGGTAATGTGCAATGACACTTACATTTTGAAGAGTGGCTTGTAATTCCTCGTATTCGAGATTAACAACTTATCAAACAATGAATATTTTGCATATTTTAAGAAAAATACCACGTGTTCTTATTTACACTTTTTGTACATCGACCATTACTCATTATTTCAGTGCTCACTGTCTGGCGTTGGCTACAAAATCCCTAGTACTCTCTAGTCAAGACTATTTTATTGCAGGCTATGAACAAATTCAGAAATGACGTCCTAGAGAAGCAATATGTCGAGACACAAGAATATAAGTATACTATATTACAGTAGTAGGCTGTGAGCAGTCCAACCTACAAAAAATTGAGCGACCCCACCAATTTAAAATTAATATTGAGTAACTAATAGCTGCCACGTCTCCCCTTGCTTCGGTTCCTCTTAGATGATTTATGTTGACGTCGTCCACGTGACGACTCTCTTTCGTCCTGGATTGAAAAAGTTCTGTTCACGTGATATGAACCTCGCCTGCCTCGGTGAGACTTTTTCTCACATCTCTCCTCTCGTTCCCTCTTCCTGGATCTTCTCCTCTTATGCCTCCGTTTTCTTTCTCTGTATTCATCCTCGGAGCTCCAGGATTCGCTTTTTTCCTCGGATTCGCTGGAGTCCCCTGACTCCACATCCACATTTGGTTCTGCAAGTCTAATGGGATGAGCGATGAAGTTACGAATCTTTTTCAGATACCTGATTTCCTTGCACTAAAAATAACATGTTTTTAGTCGGGTGTTAATTTATATTAAAACATAAATATATATCATACCATGAAATAAATGAAAATCTGTTCAACCACGATTAGAACCCAAATACCTATCCAAACCCCTATAATGATCGGAGTATTGTCACGTACAGCACTGGTCATAGCATTGATGCAAGATTGTTTGTGCGAAAGAGCTGAAGAGATAAACATTCAATTTAGTTAGAACAGTGGAGTTTCTTTGCTGCTTCTAAGACGTAGTGTGTAGTCTTTTGGTGTCAAGCAAAAATGAGTTGTTTGGCAGCTAATAATTCATTTCAATTCAAGAATTTTGTACGGCTACGTTGGTAAATTCCGTAAAAGGTTTTATATTATTCTGGAATGAGTAAAATATGGAAACCTCGTCTATGAGAATGGTTGAGAAAAAAATACATACATATTATATTATAACATTTAAATTATATATATACGTACCTGACGATGTGGTACACAAAAAATCTTGATCCTGAAAGGAAATGTAGGCATTGATAACAGATTGTAGAGATATTGATGATAAAAATTCTTCAACTTACCTTAGCATGTATACAGCATGACGGGGGAAGCGGGCATCCAACACCTTCTGGGCATTTGAAATTTCTAGGACACGAAAACGCTACATGATAATATCGTAACACTCAATTCATCCAAGTAACAGAAAACATTGAGACATATAAGTCACTCCTTACTGGTTTTTACTCCAAAATTCAACCCCTGGGCTAGAAATGCCACAGCACTGGAAGGAATTCTGCATGAGGTCAAGGCCAAAAGACAGTCCTGGTCTTGTTTGCTTATCGTACTGCACTTCGAGTTGATGGAAGGATGAAATAGTCTAGAATAAAATAAACGCGTATTCAATAGAAGCTGGGACATTGTAATAACCTAATAATATGATTTAACTAGTAAAGACTTACAAATTTTTTCACTTCGGACATTGTTGCCCAGAACACAATTCCTCCAACCATAAATGTGATAAACAGAATGACTAGTAAAGATCCAAAGCATCTAAAGTAAGGTAAAATCTTATTACCTTATACGTACTTCGAAGTTTATGTAATAAGAGTTACCTCAGCATACAAACGTTGTCTCTCACAAATCCTGCCGCGCCATGGAATGCAACAACCGTAACTATGAACCCAACAATCATGACTGTGAAAAGGGGATCCAAGAAAATAACTTTTGAATCATTTATCCCGTTTGTGTACAAGTTTGTAAGTCCCCAAATTCCCAATCCAATCAAAGCCAGTCCAACCTAGTGTGAAAAACGTGGAATGTGGCATGTAAGAACAATTATAGGTAGCAAAATGCAGTAGCAGTGAACAGTCAGTACCATACGTGATGTACAACAAGTACTTACGATGGTAAAAATCAGATTCACCAGAAACATGGTGTGCTTCATAAATAGATAGCAACAAGAGGGCTTCAGATATTCCGATTTGTACCATTCCATATACTCCCGGGAAGGCTCGATGTTCACTAGGTGATCTGAATGTAGTAGATGCAAAGCTTTTAAATAAAACTAACTACCGGTAAGGGCAAAAGGAATTATTGACTATTACCGTTCGTTTTCAATTTTCTTTTCGAAGATTTTCGTCGTCTGCGCCTCGATTTATCACTGTCAGACGAAGACGAAGAAGATTCCTCACTTTAATATATAAATATGAAATATTACAAAGCTATCAAGCAGAGGGATGGGCGTGTTAAATTAAGTGTCACTTCCTAGAACGTTGTAACACAGTGTGATTAATGAATCAATGAATTTAACAGTAATACGGGTAGATGAGATAAATCATATTTTACAATTTTGAAAGTTTTTTAAAGGGAAATATTCTTTAGATGCTCACGGAAAGATGAATTTCTAATTTAATCACAAGACGGGTGTGGTGCCAAATAGGCCAGATAGAGAAGGTGCAAAAATCTCTGAACTAAATATTCAATCTACATCGGAGCTGAATACTGTATATAATCCCAAAAATTATCGTGGAACTAGGCTACCTGACTGAAGATCGAGATTTAGATCTCTTCTTGTGCTTTCTTCGCCCTTTGAAAGAGCTCCTTTCATGAGCCGGCAACGAGGAACGTCGCTGATTGCGGTCGTGCACAGTCAGGTCTATTCCGCTGTCGCCGTGATGAAGACGTCCTGATATCTTTTCATTCCCGAGACTACGTGGTAGAGATCTAGAAAACGAAGTGTTGCTCAACGTGAATATATATGGATCAAGCTAATGCAATACAGTACTTCAATAAACGCCGAGAAATGTGGAATGAATGATTTCGATCAAACTCCACTAGTATTTTTGAGGTGACTTTATACCGGAAAAAAAGTTTACTATTATGACTATGATCACTAAATGCAGATGTGGCAACTTACACAGTCTTTTCTTCAGACGCCATTGCCGGATTGTTTTCTGGTAGTGGGGAAATCGCTGCCACTGTTGCCAGCGGATGTGGGACCCCTTGTGTTGCAATCACAGCAGTTGGAGCGCCCAGTGAAACGGTCTGATACGGTACAGAAGAAACGACAGGTGAAGGCTGGTTATACTGTGGAGCAACAATCACGGGACTCGGGAGGATTTCTGTAACGACCCCACCAGCCAGAACGACACCTCCGGTGGTTGCAAGATATGGTTCTACTGAAAGGTAAATGTGATGCTTACATTAGTTAATTTGAAAAATATGACAGTTATTTAAAATATTCGACATTACCTTTTTTACCGTCAGCATTCTCTGCATCTGTGATTATCATTTTCGGAGCCATAACATTCACAACTCGAGACTGATCCTGTAGCGACGGCGAATCGGCCGCTGCGTGTACAGTTACAGGGGTCTGTATGTATTGCAGTGACATTGGTTCTGATATTATCGGTGGTGCTGTTTGACCTTGTAACGGAGGCAAGGACTGGAGTTGGTTAGCCACGTTGGCACTCTTGATGTTCAGGTTAATCACGTTGGGATCGTCAGAGGGCAGAAGGTTGATTTGCAGATTGTTGTTTATATTTGAATCGTCCTCTGGGTGACTCAAGGATAGATGAATTTGAGGCACAACCTATAAAATAGAATTGAGAAAATTATAAATCGCTTGTTAATGCCAATTACTAAAAGACTGTAAGGTATAGAATATTGTATTACTTTTTCCTTGGATTGCTTCAGCTTTTTTTCCTTCTTTTTGCCGAATTTTTTCTCAGGCAAAGTGTTTGGTTGCTTTTGGCTCCAATTCTCACTGACGATTTCAGGGCGATACCCGTCGGGATGTGTTGCTTGCCTATGTACGACTATGTTCGGTTTGGCGATAGTAAAACTCCCCGTATGGTTTTCCGAAAAGCTGGCAGTTCTTCTAAGCACGGGATCAAATTCCTCACAGTCTTCGTCGTCGTAGTGGTTGGCGAAATAACCGATGGAATGGGGCTGAATCTGTTTCGATCTCGGATTATGGCGCTGGTTTAGGGCAATGGCAACTGGCTTCAACCTCGGTCTCGACCTGCAGAAAAGTATACTTGAAAGCAACTTGGAAATGCAAATGTAAATTTAAAATATAACTAATCAGATAATGATCACGATATTTACAGAAGACAGACAGGCATGTCTAGGTTGGTGGAAGCAGTCTCAGGCTTACTATTCGGCTAGCAAGTCATTGCTAGGAAGGGGAATTCAAACCGTCATCGCAAACAAAACTTACTTCCTTGGTTTTCCTTCTCGGAGTCTGGCCGGAAAAGACTTGCTTTTGCTACCTCCCAAATCCGAGCAGATCTGATAGTCAGCGCTTACTATCGGATTCAGATTTACTAAAAAAAGTGCAGAGTAGTTAAGTATACATTGATATACAAGATTTCCCTAAAAACATTTAGCCATTTGAGACAGTTACAGAAAACTTCTATCACCTTCAGTGTAATCTAGATCTGTTTCCAGATCGTTATCTGCTACAGTGTCGTAAGCGCTCTCGCCACCACCGCCTGTGTATTGGACTGTGTTGTACTTCTCTTCTTCAGAGGAATCGCTGGAAGATGAAGATTTGCTACCGGATTTCTGAAAATAATTAGAAAAATTAAGTTTTCAAGAACACTCACCAAGGATACCACTATTCTTGAGTATAGTGGATGGAGATATACATAATTGGACTCATTAAAGACTATATAGGAAGTGGAGTTCACATCAAACATAAACAAAAAACACTGCAGCAATGTTGAACAAATTTCAAATTGATATTTGGGCACGCAGTTCAAATTTATATCAAATTTTAACAACATTGTGAGACTACTCTTGAGCAAATTTCATTTTTTCCTACTTATACCTAAATCCTAGTCACTATCTTGATGGACAGTATGAATGTCTTACCGCCTTCTCGTGAAATTCTGCTTCCGAAAAAGATTCAAATTCAGTGTAGTCGGATGGATATATTTCCGTCACAAAGGGAAGTGATGGCTCCCCTTTATCAATCACTTGTATTGTTTCGAATCTAAAGAAAATGTTATCGAGTCATACATCTGTGAATACACAATAAATAGTTGCTGGTAGAAGAATAGGATATTTAGCAACATATTTAGCAAAATATGCTACGAAACCTGTGTGAATCCGAATCGGCAACAGATGTTTCGTCGTCGCCTTCTACACCTTCCACGTGTCTCGGTTTTCTTTTCTTTTTCGAACCGCTGCGATTTGATCGCTTGGAATTGTCCGATGAAGTCCCAGAATATTCGCTATTCCGCGGAATAGATCTAAGGAAGAAGGCTACTATTACTCTCTTGTTCGGCTCATAATAAATGCGCCAATACACAGTAAAGATAATATGGTTAGCTGTTTCCTCCTGAAGAAGAACTATACATAGCAGTATTATTTATAGCCAGTAATGTCCTTACCTGAAACGTAAATCTGCTTCAGGTGATATCTGTAAAATAAAATTGGCACACATGAGTCTAATTGCTACTAATCGTGTGACTATGTAGATTATGGCAGTTTACATAACCCAACGACCACCATTACCGTTACATGCCTGTCGTATTAGGCAGGCATATGGCCTAATGGTTAACAAGAAGATTTTCTATGAAATACATTGCTTCGGGCAATATTATTCAACAACGGTAAAACGAGAGGTGGTAGATCTTTGGAGGTATAGCTGTTTTACACGATAAGCGCTGTTAAACTACAAATAAACCAGTGCGAATCCAAGCACTCTATAAGACAGGGACGACTCAACTTTACCAGCATCTGCAATAGTTGGACCTACCTGCTGTAGGATATGCTACAATTTGGTAACTTCTAATCATGCAAAATATAAAAAATGTTATTGTTTAAAATTCACCTCGATCGACGATGGATTGAGTATTGGCGAAACGATTTTAGCAAACGCGTCTTGGTGCTTGGATTCCAGCTTCTTTTCTTTCAATTTCTTTTTCCGAAAGACGTCTTCGTCTGGACCCACGTAGCTTTGGGGAAATTTATAGCTGGTATGTCATAAAGTAAACAATTCTGAATTTAGAATGACGTTAGGTACTGTACAACGAATTCTTAATTAAGGAACCAAGTAAACTTTCTGTAGTCTAATATGTTAAGTTGAAGAATAAAGATCAAGAATAACGTATCCACCTGTTAGCCTTCTGTATAAGTTTATTCAACTCGTCCCCAGTTTCTGGTACACTGTCATACGCTTCAGTATCGTATCTAGCTTGTAAGCTTATCATGTCCTGTTTACGAATGACATCGTTCGGGTCCTCGTAAGGGTTACTAAACAATAACGTAAAATTAAGAATAGAAAAAATTATCAACTGTCTGCAGAGCTGTTCCTATCTATTCCCATCAACGTTATCATGCTATGAAAAGGGGCAGACGTCTGCTGCGTGCAGATATACGATACATGGAACGTCTCGGAAATGCACACGTTTTTCAATAGCCCAAGGCGCCTTAACACGTGAAACACGAAAGCTAACCAAAAACCAGTACGATAGGTTTCTTTACAGTAACAAAAGCTTCCACATATAAATAGAAAATTGAATCCAACAATCCCAATCATGTCAATTACATAATAAAACTTCACTTACCCACTGAAATCGATAACTTTCCGTCCGGATCTCGAAACGCTAGGAGAACGACTAGTAGAATTTCTCTTGTCTCCAGATCTATGACGAGATGAGCTTCTCCTGCGTCCACTTTTACTCTTGCTCCTGTTCCGTTTTAAGCTTTGATCGCCTTCCTGTTTCGCCAAAAACCATACACTAAATGAAGCTGGTTCTAATACGAACGAACAACTAAGTAATTATAATCGTTTAACTGAGCCAATGGCAGAATCGGAGTGTACTAGTAGTATACTTAAATGAAAAGTACTGCATAGAACCTTTGTAAAGTCGATAACGCGATGGGATTGTCTGTGTGCAGGCCTGGATCGATCATGTGAACGTTTCTTATCTTTGTACTCATCCGCTCGGCTGTCATCTTCATCGGACCACATCCCTCTTCCAAGTGAAGCAGTCTGCGTACAGAAGTTCGTTACACATTCGACTAACTGTTCAGAAATACTAATATACGATATCAAATCAATGTCGGGTACGTAGCCAGTGCTCTCAATACCCTTTTTTCTTTACTATTGTGCTCTATCGGAATAATTACTAAGCAGTATACCTTGTCTTTGACATGGAATATATTTTTGTGCATTTCAGGCGAACTTTGGCCGTCTGTTTCTCTTTGAACTGGGATTTCGTGATTATATGCGTAGTTCCCAGAATTCATGGGAGTCAGATCACGCTGCTTCGGGGGAAGTTTAGGGGGGAGCTCTGGAGGCGAAGGCTCGAAATCTGAAGCCGTACGGGCGCGCAACGAAGGATCGATACTGAAATCAAAGGCCTCTGGAGATGGAGTACGCGCGTAGTCTGATCCTAGAAATTCGACACAACCATTTTCATATTAAACCTAAAGTATATAGATTGAAGCACGCATGCATAATAAACTAGGAGGTGAATTTACATACATTTTTGTACAAAATGTATAGTCCTACTGTAAAGCATTACTTTACCTGCTTTGGAAAGGCTACGAGGAACAATCTCCTCATCATTATCATTCTCAAGATCTCTACTTTGCTGAAGTTCTTTTTCCCTTTCTTGCAATGCGGTTTTCAAGGCTAGTGCAATGCTATCATCGCTACTCGATCCGTTGTCTGGAAATTCCGCGTTCTCTTGAAAAGATGTTCCCGGCACACTGTCGTAGTTTTGACGGACTACAAGCGGTCCTCTTGGTCCCTCTTCCTCGGTTTCTGATTCACTGCTGGAAGAGGAAGAAGGAGACGAAGAATCTTCTCTGGGTAGAATAGTAGTCTCAACATCAAAATCTGTCTTTAACGCAGGCTCATAATTTCCTGAAGATCCTACATCCCCCATCAATGAAGGATTGTCATCAATATCAGAAATCACCGGTAATTCGGATAAATCTTCTTCGATTTCCAGCTTCTCAACGCCGAGGTCTAGTTTGGTTTCCGATTCTGGCGAAATGTTTTCGGGTTCGTTGTCAGAAGAGGATGGAGAACTACTTGAGGAAGATTCCTGAGAATCCATGACTATTGGTAAATCAGTTTCAGCAACGGTCTGATTGGGTACATCCTTCACGTCGTCCAGGCTATGGTTGTCATCTAAGGAACTCGAATTCTCATTTTTCTCTACGTTTTTGTTTTTATCTTCAGAATCTTCATGCTTAGGTTCGAACACTTTATCTTGTCCGTTAGTGTCCGCATTTTCAGTTGCTTCTTGTATTTCGTGAGAAGTTTGGTCATCTTCAGAGTCAGATGACGAAGACGACGAAGAAGAGTCATCAATGTATCCCATTGTTGATCTCGAACGTTTATCAGTTATTTGGCTAACCTGCTGGACACGTTCGATACGAGACTAGAATATAGAAAGTAGCGAAGAAAAATAGCTTTATCTATACTGCAGTGACTAAATCAGTTCTTCTTTCTTGCAGACGACTCAAAATTGTAGAATATGCGAAGCTTACTGGCTTTTCTGATTCGGAGTCTGTTTCCGATTCGGATATTTCTTCCTCCCACTCTTCAGATTCTGATTCGTAATCACCCGAGTTTCGAATTCGTAAACGATTCTCAAAAATTCTTTTCCGAAAATCTTCGTCGTCAAGTAAATAATTTCCAGAAAATTCGTTTGATTTCTGTCGTGTACACGAAACAGTTATGTTTTACTCTTCATGCTAAAACTTATATTTTACAAAAAAATGGCTTACCTTCAATTTACCATCTTCCATTCCACAAACACATTTCAAGTCTATACTATTTTTCCTCACAGACTGTTCTCTACAAAGCAGAAGCAAAATACAGTACGGAGACTATGAGCTAGTTATTAGTAAGTCGTCTGCTCTCTGATAATGAAGTATTGTACTGAAATGAACAACTATAGAACGCAATGTGGTCAGTGAATGTACCCTGAGGACACACGATTAACTTTTATTATGTAGCTGTACACGTACGCCCTAAAGGAAATTAATACCAATATATTTACAGCGAGGCGACAATAAAATCTGGATTATATCTAGTACTGTATACTGAGAAAATATGCTATTAAATGGTTTGAGACAACACATAGCATACTAAAGGCAAATTTGGTATAAAACAACTATTTCTACACGAAACGCTGGTCTATGCTATGTTTCCACAAGTATGATCAGTAAGAATGGATTATCGATATAAGTAGCCGGTAATATAAAATAAACAATATGTTACATATCAGTTGTATAAAATAACGCGACTTTCAACTGTTCGCAGGGCAACTATCAATTCTCAGCGTTCAATCCTATGAAAGTATTCGCCTGGAGGCTTTATCGTAATGAAGCAATTAAAAAACCAGTTTGGTAACATTCATTACTACTGTGATGAGATTATAAATGCTGCGCTCTCATCCTACTGCACATATTATCTATAATTGGATACCTTTACTTAACTCGTAAATGTTTTTCGACTGTTGAAATGCCCCCATGAGTTTTCTTAGTATTACTATGGTCAGTGCATCTATCTATTTCTTATAGGAACAGACATATGCAAATGTATAACAGCATTTGCAATACTCATTGGATTCTCATAAGCATACACAAGTAGCAGTATCTCTAATGTATGAAATGGCTAGCATCATAACCTTATATTGTAAGGAAGGAAAATTGGATTTCATGAAATATAATATAATTCCCAGTATGCACGATACAGTGAACTGGGAATAGCTTGAAGTATCATTGCCATATACAATTATATCTCCATGTTTCTATGTTACACTAATCCTTTACAATGTAAAGTTTACATGTTCCATGGTAGTATTATGACAATAACGGTATCGCTATAAT
Source organism: Halocynthia aurantium (assembly GCA_013436065.1). NCBI lineage: Eukaryota > Metazoa > Chordata > Ascidiacea > Stolidobranchia > Pyuridae > Halocynthia > Halocynthia aurantium. The sequence goes on from QXVX01007917.1 coordinate 10,320, forward strand.
ATTGCCTTTCCATTGCTACTATCTTATATAATTTTACTACAGAATTAGAATTACAAGCACTGTGAATTCCAAAGTACGTATTCGGAAATACTACTACAGTCGTCCCTCGCTATATCGCGGTTACATCGCGGATTTTCATATATTATTGTATTTTATGTATTCTAATGTAATATTGTATGTATTTTATTTCATGATAAATGCCGTGCCCTACAGTACTACTATGTTTAAGGTCTAAAAAAAAATCAAATTTCAAATAACAGGTCACATGATTGTGGGAAAGGTTAATAATGTAAATAAGAGTGTGTGAATGATTTATAATGGTTTAAAATACGTTTGAATATATATTCAAATAATTAAATAAATACGTGGTTCGCGGATTTTCACCTATGGCGGGGGGTTCTGGAACGTAACCCCCGCGATAGGTGAGGGCATTTTATGTACCTTAACGATTACGATATAGCAAATTACCTAGTTTAGTTGCCTATTAAGATTTATCATTGCCTCTCCGGTATAATTTTGTTCCCCGGCCCAGTCGGAATCCGGCTCTGTATCCTAAAGCATTTATAAGATTTTCAATCATTTCATCATTTCGAAATCACTATACAGTGACTGCTGCAAAAAGGAGCCTTTCTAAAATAAAATTCGGAAGCTTTGTCATATTAATACTTTAAAAAAATGAAGCAAAGTCTGATATGAAAGAAATGGCTGGTTATTCAGACTTAGGGATGAGTGTTTTAAAACTGCAGTACGAAATATAAAAATGAAAGGAAATATTAAGCGTAAGTACTGGTATTCATAAAATACATTTATCTAAACAAAAACCTATACAGTGTTAAAGTTCGTTACCTCGACGTCGGATGGCTCTAAATTACGGTTAGCTCGAACTGATCTGATCGAACGCTATCGCACATTGTGTTATTTATTGATTCCGTAGTTGTGACAGAAATTTCAAATGTACGTTTGAGAAATAAATAAAATTTGAATGAAATATTTTTGTCCTATCCATACAGCATGAATTGAACCGATGCACTTTAAGCTAGGTTCCACTATATTGGGAATATATTACCAAGCGACAGTATGCATCACAGTTTTCAAGGCATACTGCAGCAATATAATTGTCTATGCAATATTAATAAATCGAGGTCAATCGGTGCAAAAAAGGTATGAATGCAATATGGAAACTTATGCGTTCCGATTCTCTTCACAATATCGTTGAAGGATTATGAATAGTCAAACGATAAATAATTGATATAATCTTGATCACACCAGTGAAATTTCGGTCGCCAATTAAAGCTTCTGCCTATTTTTGACGGGTCAATTAAACTCAGCAGATTCATCTTAGCTATATTCATGTTCGTTCATTTTTCTAATTTCAATGGAATACAATAAATTCACGGTGAAGAGAAGATTCACTATTCCCAATACAAGCATGAGATATTGTATTCCAAGATAATATTCAGTCAGGATACAAAATTGATACGTAATTCAGATGATATAAATAATATTGTCACGGAGAGGCCTTTCTCTTATTGTAAAAGTATTGAAAAAAAACGAAGATTACAAGCCATTCAGTTATGCCCATTGGTGTACATCGCCTCCAGCGGATCGAAACGTTCTAAATTACTTGTGCTAAGCTTCGATTAACTCATTAACTTTCGTTTGGTTTCATAATATTTTACTTAAACTTAAGTATTTTATAACAAAAAAAATTGAACAAACAAATCTATACCAGTTGTCCGATTACAAATCAATGCTAACCTAGTGCTGAGGAAGTTCGTCGCAGGAAAAGTTCGAGAAGTACTGAGCTATCGGCTAGAAGTAATGTACAGTCATTGAAAAATAAGTTCCAATAATAGTCATACTTGGACCTGACAATACATGAAATATTTTTCTTACATTAATGATGGATTCAGATGATGATTGATTAGAATATTACTAAAACTGCGTTTAACGAAGTATTATGAAAGTCTGCCTTATGTGTTAGTAGGGGCACCCGTTGTTTTTTCCCATGGGAACCGCCCATAAGCTTTCCTGAAGCAGAAGAGAAAACTAATGACGTAGAGAACAGTAAGAAAAAATCCAAAGGCACAGCTTGCACCCAAATTTCTGAAAAATAATATCACGTACGGTAAAATAGGGAAGCGATTAATCACAGTAAGGAACTAATACGAAAGTTAAGCACTACAATGTAGTTTACCTATTGATTCCGAAAGGTGCCACGCAACAGGACGAAATGAAGCACAGTAATACAAACACAGCGTTTGTTACCACTTGGATGAGTCCCCATGGCAGGTTAGCGCAGATTGAAGCATACAGACCAAACACGAAGGCTACAAAAAGCATTCTGAAAAGCAACACGCCATCACATAGATAGAAGAAATCTTAATAAAGAAGTCTGTAGATCAGTTAGGAGGCGACTTACATAGTGGCTAACCAAGAAAATATGAATCCGAATGCGGCAAATCCAAGAGCGCCATGTGACCCAAATCCAATAACCGAAACCAGTAGCGTCCATGCAAGAAGACCAAGAAATATTTCAAGGATAAATAAAATGCCTATCGGAGTTTTCAGGAAACCAACGTTAAACCCGACCGTTACTACGGATGTTCTTTCGGTAGTTGTAGTCGTTGTGGTCGTTGTAGTTTCTTCCATACTGTAGTTAGGGTATAGTTATAACAGTCGAAGGAACGTCGAACTAAGATACAATACTCAATAATACGACAACTGTGAAAGTAAAATATTGTTAAAGTCGCAGACAATATGTGGACATATTATTCATGTTGATAGAGAGCGTATCAGAAAAATGATATATAGATCCAAGTACAACTCCGTAATAAGAAAACTATCAAGGAATTTAGCCAAGAATGAAAGTTTAGGAGCTTTTCCACTTTGCTAAACTAGTACACTTTGCTTTACTAGGCTACAGGAGTAGTGAAATAAAGGTCCGCAAGCCACACAGGGCCGAAAGGTGAGCCTCGGAATATGAGCTGTCGTCCCAAGCCCTTACCTAATCTTTTTATTGCTGAATCCGGATACTGTAATCCTGTTTTGTTTTTTCCAATCCAATCAACTATATGAGACTAGTGTTCACAAAATTAAAACAACTAGTCGCTAATGTAAAGTAAATAATGCGTGATGATGATGTCACATCCTGCCACAACAATAATGTACTGACATGCGCAACGCACATTCCCGACATTTTATGCCGCATGCAATACTATCTCGGTTTTTAAGAAAAACGCCTTCACTCCTTTCACTAACAGGATCTATTGCTACATAGTTTTGGTGTGCACTGGGAAACAACCGAAGCCTATCGCCCACTCAATACTAAACAAACGCCTCATTGAATTTTACACGCCGATATATACTGTACTCACTCCCTTATACAATATTTGAAACTGTCCAAAATTGTTGCCTTGGGCATGAAGAACTAGAAACCGAACAGCGCGTAGCAAACGAATCATACCGTTAAGATTTGATCGATCGGCAATCCTGCGGTTGACTATAATACTCACAGATAGAACTCATCTAAACAGGCATTCGCTCATGCATATCCGCCTAGACTATCGACTACTATGCAGCAGCCCAACTTATTTTGAACCCTGCTATCGCTCCGCTCCGTATGAGGACTTGAATGAAACTAAAAGGAAATTAGGACGGAAGAGATGACTGAAGAGCCTTTTGCTACTTGCTATTACATGGCTGGCGCTGGTACAGTGCAATACGAACATTTTCTCTCCTTCGGTACTGCAAAATTTATTGTTCGCACAATTATCGTACCTGTGTTACCATGAAAGACCTACCTAGCAAACTGTATATATGCAATACTGATATCGTGAAACTAGGGATTTCGAGGAATCGTTTTATTCATGCATTTTAGTTATTCCCAAAATTGGTTTTGAGAGTTAAGGTTGAATTGGAATCCAGGAATTTTCATGAAATCATTAGGGAAATTCATGAAATTCCTAGGGGATTCCACGAAATCCAAAATAGTTTCACAATCTTACTGTACGATGTATGCGATAAGAGCGACGTAAAGCAAGCTCATCCAACGGTTATCATATAGGCTATTTATCTCATACAGTACGCTATACTATACAGTAACTGCAATAAAAACATATCGGTAATTTCCGGGTCATTCGATACCAAGACTGGTTGCAGTGCTGAAACACGCAAACTATACACAAGAACACTTTCCTGTCAGTGTTTACGTTAAACCATCCCATATAATATAATATTACTAAGCATTAAGCATTACATCCAAACGCATATGGATTCAGGTATGCATAGCCCATATCCCCAAGTTCATTCCAGTTTGGGTTCCAGAGTTACTGATGGTATACTGTGAGAAAATTATTACCGCTAGAAGGTGCACTTGTTGCATACAGGAAAGTGTCTCCCAACCGATAGGGTGTGGGTTCGAATCCCACTAGAACCCTCACCGTATCCTTATACAAGACATAATCACCAGCTTACAGTCGACCCAGCTGTTAAATCGGATACAGGCAACGCCGTGGTCACTGCAGCGATGATGATGACCCGATGATGAGGCTATAGTAACCTCTTGGGCACATCATCATCCCATCAGTGACCATGAGTAATACCATCGCACAAGCTTCCGAATATCATCTAGGGAGAAAAATAATCCCGCACCGTTAGCTGAAAAAGCACTTGAGATGAATCAACTAACGATCTATATATTTTTCATCTCTCTGCCATTCAAGCATTCAAATTCCTTTACACAGTTTGCATTATATTTTTCATGCTGACGTTACGAAATGCTCTATTTAGATTTAGTGCTAAATCACAGAACAGGCAACAATGACAAAACACAATACAGTATATTGTCAAAATAGGATCAATACCAACTTAAATATCCGGGCTTTAGCACCGATTGCAGGCGGTCTTCGCCCCACTAAACTTGTAATTTGTAGCCCCTTAGCAGTACGGCATCTGATCACTAACAATCATATGTCAGACAATGCGACAGCTGTGTCTGGTTGTCAACAGAATGATTCGTGATGTGACAAAGGAGAAAAAGACAAACAGTGTAAAACGGGAATGGAATTCTATCATGCACCATCTTATTCTCTTTGTGGATGTAACACAAATAGTTAGATTCTAGAGAGCAGACGGATCTGCATCACGGAAAAGCGAAGCGCGATTTTTCATGAAAACAGTAATGAGACGCGTTTTCTAAAATTTGTATATATCTTCCTGTTAGTTGCTAGGTAGTATAGAGTATAAAGTATAAATATATTAATAATATATCGGCATGGTTTAGCTACAGGCTGTCTGTCAAAATTGATTGACTTACAAAGGCTGGATATATAACTAGCAGACGCTATCTCAAAACTCAACAGCCTACTTGGCGGGATGCTGTTGTTGAAATCAAGTTAGAGTAGTGGATAGTTTTTTAAAATCTTTCATATTGATATTAGTAGCAGCTCTAAATGTCTAGAGAAACACTGTATGAATACGTCTTGTGAAAGCTCAGCAATTCTAATCAATACGCAATAAGATCAAAGATTTACAGATAGAGGTGTACAGTGACATCTAGCGGTACATGAACGCGAACTCCGCCATCCAGGGACAAACATTTTCAGGTGAACGAGGAAAATGGATATCGACAGACCGACTGCGCCTAATCACGCGCCTGATTTTGTTTCCGACTCTCATCCCGATTTTGTAGACGCCAAAGACTCTCTTCAAATGTCGGACGATTTCGTTTACCATCAGTCAGAATGCAACATTCAACCTGACTTATGCGACCTGCTTTCCGGATCTGTGAAATCATCTCCGCTAAAGAATTTCGGTTTGGATTTCGTCCCCGCCCCAATAGTACCTGGCAAAGCGCAAATGGAAAAGCCAAGACCTAAATATCTCGAAAAGTTTCTCAGTCAAAGAAAGGTTTTACACATGGATCTGAAATGCGAAGACCGTTGTTCACACACTGAAATCGCCCCGTCATCTATGATGACTCTGGCGATGGAGCTTTTAGTAGGTACAGACAGCAAAGCATCGTCCTTATTCAAAGAGGCAAAACGAAAGGCTGACGCTACTTCGAATGAAAAGGAATCCATTCTACCGCACCTTTGGGTAGTTCCTAAATGTCATTCGGTGCAACAAACCGACACCACAGCAGCACATCTACAACCTAGCATAAAAACCGCTGTTTCAGATCAAAATATCGACGATAACTCTACAGAATGCCGAGAAAACAGGTCTTGGCAACAACGCAAGGATCCTGATGCAACCAAATCTTCTCATAACGTACCATCGACACAAGCAACCTATGAGTCCGTGGAAGCTTTTGAAGGCGACCGGGAATACGCTAAGCGAAAGAGTGACGAAATTACACCAAGTGACGTGGAAGCAGATCTACATAGGTTGACTGTCGCTGACCTTGTCGGGTCGCCCGATTCGATATTCAGTGACACTGAGTCAGAGTATAGTGAGATTTGCAGAAGCTCAAGTAGGGCTGCTACAAACAGAGCCTTATACATCGATAGCCAGACGTCAACATTGCCTGCAAATTTGGCGAATAACGAAAATACTCCAGTCGAGAATATACCTCTCGAAACTTTTGTCAAAGAATATACTAATTGTGAAGAGACGCTACCCTCGTCTCCTGCAGGTACAACATCTCCAACATTAACATCTCTTTCATCTTCGTTAACGTTCGTATCATCTGAATCGCTTTCGTCCTGGAACCCGTCGTCCATTTCTCCAGAACGCGGAAGAGCGGACGACCTATCACCTTTACAAAACAGACAATTCGAGTCGGGGACAGATATCGAGGTTATCTCAAAACTTTTACCCCCGTTCAAAACTAACGAATCGATTTTGAAAGTAACGAACCATGAAGTTTTATCGAGTAGTGAACGAAATATCCGCCAGCCAATAGAAGAAATCGCAGCTATTCAGACTGAAATTACTTTTCAGCCTAAGTATGCAGTTTCGAAGTCAGTTTCGAGAATGAAACCAGGAAGCGCTTGTGATGATCAAAAAGCAATTCAAAGGGATCCTGAAGATCTATCGATTTCAGAAGAAGGGATGAAAGAATACAAATCTACTGCTAGTTTAGAGCTTGGTTACAACAAATTAACTACTCCGAGAATGCCCGTATCAGCCCCTGTAGCTCCGACCCGTAATCAGAGTCTCCTCGTTATGAAAAATATGCAGAAAGATAACATAAAGTGCGATAAACTAGGTCCGTGCGATAACACGTATCAGACGCTTAGCAGTGTATCAATAGATAACCAAGCAACCCAATCAAGCAAACGAACTGATGTTAACATGCAACACCCTCAACGACATACTTCCGCACTATCACAAATACAGAGTAAGAAGCCTGCATTCTTAATGCTAAACTGGTCTGACGTAAAACAGATGCAAGAAACCTCAAATGAATTTGCCTCAAGTATCGGAGAAAGGAAAGACCCATTGGGGAGTACCAAAAGCAAAAATATGACTTCATCGTCCTATCAATGTGACTATGTGAGCGACAGTATGGCAACAATAAACTGCATCGATAATATGTCGGTGCAAGCGTACACCAAGCCTTCTTATTATTGCAATAATACCTCAGGGAATAACATTATGAGCATGCAGATAGGGAGTGATGCTATTTCTGATGCATTCTGCGAAAGAGCTGATTCGAACAAGAGTAAACAGCGCGACATGTCTTCAGAGAATTTCGATAGTTCTACCGATCAGTTTAGTAGTAGTACCAGCAGTGATTTCAACTTGCCTAAGAGCACTAACATGAGAATGTATCAGATAACGACTCCTAAAAACAGCATAGCAGTTGTGGATGGTTCTAAAGTGTCTCTTTTCAGTCCTCCACAAGTCAAGAGCCACTCGCCGGCTGTATCAAGCCCAGATAAGTGCTGCCCCGCAAAAAATCTTTACATGTCTGATTTTGTCTTCGAAAATCAGGCTATACCTGAAACAAATTTTCCTTCAAACCCGAACATTCGTGATTTCGTGGAAGAAAATTTGATCGTCCCGATTACAGCATCTCTGAAAACCACGGAACAAGCAACGTATGGTGACGACATACCTTTCAAGGTGGGATTAAACAAGCAGATACCAGCTAACTACAACTACGTTCCTAGCGAAAGGGATTTCGTTACGGAAAATCAAAGTCTGGCGAATGGAACGTCGCGACATGAACAAAATCGAGCAGTTTACAGTTTTCACTTTTCCGAAATATGCTTCCCTTCGTTCGAAACCGGTACAAGTAAAGTGAGATCCCCTATCAATGCTCCATCATACAACGCATGCGCTAAACCATTTTCAAGGAGTGCTACGACGTACGATTGGTCCACCACGGAAAATCAATGTTGTAACGACTTTGTTGACACACAAACTACCCCCAGTCAAGTTTATTTCACCAGAGAAAATAATGATGGCTGTGTGCAAAGGAAATCGAGTCAGACAACAAATGTGCCCCTGCCCTCGCAGTTGTTATTTGGAACGAACAGTAATGTAAGAACATCTCCTGATATCAAAGAAACAAGAGGAAATTCTATCTCGAAACCATGCGAATTCCTTTCCTCGGATAAAAAAGAAAATATCCACCCAACTCCTAAATCGAAAGTGACAAAAGATGAGAACCAAGGTAAGGGTCCATTTGTTTCCATAACTTCCATGGCTAGATTCTGTTGGCAGAATCCATATTAAGTTAATTGATACTGACCTATTACTGATATGAGGTAATGGAAATAGATTTTATACTATACAATCGGTGTCTATTTGTTTTCCAATATTATAGAATCATAACTTCTATTTGTCCATGAAAGCTTCTACCCTAGCCTGGAGCCCTGTATAACAGGAATGCGTGGGTGCGGTTGATAAAGATTAAGCTGCTTGGTAAATGACAGTTGATAACGTAATCTCATTACACAGATTGATTAATCACGTATACATTTTTAAATGTTATTTTAAACATTGCGAATGGAAACGCTACTTCAAGAGAATCAATAAATTATGTGGGATGAACCGTGGGCCTTTAGTACAGGAAATGTCGATTCAGTCAGTGGGTAAAACTGAATGGAACGCTAAGACTAATGTTCAGTTGAACCCCTTACAAGTAAAAATTTGAAATGACTTGTACGACTCTTTGTGTCAACATTTTCTTATTTTATAATTTGTCACAAAAGCCGCCATGGAGGTGTACTCGAGCTGCGTGAAAATCAAGTTGAATCCGTCAACAACAGCAAGTGACGAGCGAACGAAATCTACTAGCGATAACGTACGAAATGTGAACGCAACTAGAAAAAACTTTTCACAGAATAATAATTCGACGCCCCTAAAAAGTGGAATAGTCGCATCTGACGAGTACGAAAATACTGACAACAAGAAGGTCCGAGAAGGTAATGTGATGGATACATTTACCTATTAAATAATAACATTCAGCGCCAACTAGTGACAATTATATTATTACGAGAGCGGTTGTTTGAATGGTGAAATTATTCAATGTGTCCTCAATGTAAAACTTAGTCCGCTTAACCCGGAATGGCCGGTGACCTATTGTCAACTGAGTTTAGCCTCCGCTGAAACCGTATTACCATACATTCATTAACTTAGTACCTAACACAAATATTATTGATAAACTGCATGTCACTTCATTCACGCACAGGTCTCTATTGATAATTACCATAGCAGTTTATTCTTGATTAGAGAAAACTGTTGTGACCTTGAGCGAAATTATTTCCTCATCGTGATCACATGACTGTAACCGCTATTTTAATCTCAGAGAAATACATATACAAACTGACGGGTGTCACCTCAGCAAGCTGCAAAAACATAAGGCTACTTTACCGCGCAATGGTATTTATACAATAGCTCTTGAAAATCCACTTCAGCTTCCAACGCGAATTCAATAGTACAGTCTAACAAATGTGGTATAATTGACCGCCAAAACCGAGACTATAGTAACTAGGTCATCCGAAATCTCAGAGAATATCCAGGGAAATTTAGATACAGAGAACTGGCGCAGTAGTTCAAAGCCGAATATTACGAGATAGCAAAATAATATTAAACCGCTATTACTTGTTTTTTTCAAATCACTTCAAAAAGTACGAATTCGATCTGTAAGCCCATAATAGGATAACAGTACGCATAACACAGCCTTACAAGCAACACAACAAAACTCACACAGTGATGTGTGTTACGACGAGTTGTTTGTGCTGACGCAAGAAAAATTTATGACTCGTTTGCATTTCAATACGTTGCAATTGAGAACAGCAATATCGAATTCAGGTAAAAGCAATCTCATTACGATCAAGGATCAATAGTGCGAAACTAACCTATGATAGATTGGTCAGTCCATGGTCCTAGGTTTAAACAGAAAGAGAACTACTGTGCCTGGGAGAATTATACTGTACTGCGTTGCACGAAGATGGTGATCCACTTACGTAATTATAATATGGTATAAGCTGAGTGATCCGCGGTATATAGTGGCAGATAATTGTTTAGCTTGTTTAGTGGTTTGGTCGGTGATTTCTCTTAGCAGGATTAATGTGAATGATTATACACTACAAACCAGCCTTAGGCTATTAAAACAATTATGTCATTTAGACCTAAATGTTTTTAAGCAGGAATCGCACGCCGCATTATGAACAGACACATGCGCTTGATATGACAATGTTCTTACCACTTAGCCTCAGACGATCTACCTACGCTACACTAAGCACGTGCAGGACACATATCTAAAGTGTAAGTTTTAGACACTATACAGACACAGTAGTTATAGGATAGCACAAACTGATGCAGACTCGTTTGATATGTTACAAAATTTAGCCAGAGGAGAGGTAGCTGGAGGAAATGTACATAATTGCAGGGTCACAGAAACTATCGACTTCCAATAGGAAAAAAACAGCGTAACTATTAATTAATGCAGTAAAGGTGTAATGTTCAAGGCATTCTTCCATAAGTCTGTACCCGTAACACTTCTGCCAAAATCTCGTATAGTTACATTTAGTGTCAAGAGAAAAATGAAGCAGTGAACACTGGTACTGATACTGTTAGGTAAAAGAAATGGAGAAATTAAACTTCAGAACAGAAACTTGAATGATTTACAGGAGCTAACCTAATACAAATTATAGAATGGTATATAATTCAGGCTTTTGGTCCGCATAGCGGTCCCTCCAATATTGGTTTCCGAGAAACGTCATACATCCCCAGTAAATGTGTCAATGTTTCAGGTCAACTCATAAAACCTGATTTAACATAAAATGTACAACTCCGATTCCAAGAATACGTCAAAGCCTAATAGGTCGCGGCGTTCACATCGATGAAAATGTGTTATCCATTCAAGGAATTGCCATAAATGTAATGTTTTCATAGGCGAGTTACAAAAACGGCATAGTCGCAATAGCAATTAATTGAAATAGAATTCAAATGACAGTACCATATCGCGTTCGCAAACGTGAGACATGTCACATTACTATGGAAATGAATGATACGCAACCTATTATTAGGAAAACGTTAGTAAGTCCAACTCATACGGAAATAAAATTAGCAACTGTCTGTGAATCATCGTATTTAGAAAATATGCTGCAGGTTCCAGCTTAAACTCGAGCGATTATTGTGCAAAATATTGGTGAAAGACAGCATAGCGATGGAAAAAGTGGTTGAAGCAATATAAACTACTGTATCGAACAGAAAGCGATGCAAACAGTAGCAAAAGCTGATCCACCCAAGTTGCCAGTTACGAATATTTAGAACATGAGGTTTATTTTTCATTTGTCATTTCCGTTTCTGTGGATACTTATGGCACATAAGAGAGGAAAAACTGCAGCAGCAAACTATGTAAAATCTTTACTAGCCATCAACATCAATGTACCATATTTCCGCAATCTTTCAGCCTTCTAGCAGGGTTTGTTTACCAATATGTACATAACATACTCAAATACGATTTGAAAATCAATAGTACTCCGACAGAAGCTATTAAAACTGACTATTAATACGGTATTGTCTTGCGCAGTAAGATTTGTCTCCGGAAATACTTAGGAACTATTTAATTAATTGCACGTCACGCTGTCGATTTCAATGAAAATGATCGGAACTAGCACTGGCAATTACGACGATGTGTTCGACCAATCGCCGTGCATGCCACCGTTATCCAAGTCTGTGGTCAGATATTCCTGTACAGAAACGATCTATTGCGAAAGGACTGGGGAAGGTGAGAAAATGGAAATAGTACGACCATAGGCAATGTGTCTGTCGGGGAGTGCTAACAGTACTTGATACGTGTACTTACTATGGCCACCAATGACAATTCTAACGAAAACAAACAAACTTAATAACATGTTGCAAAGATCTTCATATTCAATCATTTATTCACTAGAAGATATTTTATTTAATTTCTATATACTGCTATATAATATTCGAAGACACGAACTCGAACACACCAAGTATAATCATTTACAGCTGTCACATATAGCGAGAAACCAAAGCAAATTTGATAAGCAAATGAGTGAATGGTAACGCGGGTTTGAGTGTCGCTTGGTTTAATACTCTAATACGACTAACCGGGAACGTGATAAGCCAAACATATTTTAAACCAAAACCAAATGCAGCTGTAAGCGGATTACAGGAAACGGATAACCCGAAATACCATCGTTGTTGCTATGGGAGAAAAAATATTGGTCGACATATAAAATGCTACAGCATCAAGGGAAGGGAGAAATCATCTGAAGAAAACTGGATACACAGCTCCAGTACAGACGTTCTAAACTGTTGTGTATCATGACCTAGCAGTGCGTGCCAGCTACCTTGGTGTAATTTGAGAGCGTCGTCCAATTATCCGACACATTTATTTTGTAACTCAATAAACTATCGTCTTATCGTAAGATCGTTGTCAAAACAGTTAAGCTGCACCCCTTTAAATAGCGCGTTATAACAGACAGTGAGTGCGGGTTGATCGGCCTAGCGTAGAACATTAGCCTATCAGGCCTCCTATTTTCAATACCGAGATTTCGAGGCGTCTTCTTTCGTTTACAGTGGTCATGCCAGAAAATAAAATGAATGAGTCTGATGTCTCAGGCGAGCCAGAAGCCGATAACCGACCGAAACATTCGACAACCGACGAGAGTGATTTTGCTGGTGTAGTGGATGGATCATGTAAAAACGTAAGTAAATTGATATTTGTAGTAGTGGTGTTGTAGCAATTTGAAGGAATCATTTTTTATTTAAAACTTTGGATCACGCCTCGGATATCAATATATAGTATTTACAATGTAATTCCAGGTGAAGGAGATCAGAGCGATGTTCAAACGAGGGCCCGATTACGCGAACTACGCTAAGCCGAAGTTACTGGCCCGAAAATCAGCACATCATGAGGTAAGTAAATACTCACAAATTAAAACGTCACAGAAAGTATAGTAAGTCGTTTTCCGAAAGAATTAGAGAGACTTTTGGATCTCATGAGTACAAAAATTGGTTTTCAACGGCCCGATGTGGTACCCAAAAGTGTAGGGATAGTAGGGGTCTGTGATTTCTGTATTTTGGGGGTTTCTATGTAAATCGGGATATTGAGTTTTCATCCTATGCTAATAATTGCAGCGTGAATACGAAGATGATGAGTTGCTGCAGGACATGGTAGGTTATAGCAGGCCATATCAACAAAACTTGATTTACTTGGTATTTACTAACAAAGCATCTCAATCAATTACAAATCATGTAATAATAATAACTTGCTGCTTATGTAACTGCCAAGTAATGTTTAATTACGTTTCTTGCTTGTAAATCTATACTAACGAAGGGTTTATCAGCGAAACAGCGTCGAAGCAGCTTAAACTCAAATGTTTGTAGATTACTAACCGGCTTAGGCTGTTGTACGGAGTTCTAAAGCAGCTTTACGTCCGAACATTTGCCTTTTCCGTATATGGCTATGCATTTTGATTGGAACGCTTTACCATACCTCATTTAATATGCCTGGCTAAATAACAGCAAGCTAATTCGCGTTGCTTTGCATTAGTTGCTTTGCAAGTCTGTGAAACGCCGAAGCTAATTTTTGTTTACCTATTTACAGAGAATAGCCAGCTACCCTCAACCAGCAGTATCAAACATGAAAATACACGAAAATTATCATCAAACGGAGGTAAGATAAATAATCACTAGAGGCAGTAGCAGTAAGCATTAAGCAGATGAGGCTGAGAGCAGCATTTCCGCATTTGAAACTTAGGTACCGGAAAATAAGTTCAGTTAGAAAAACAACTAAAACTGATTTCATGTCAAGTTTAGTTATTGATGATAGAGATTAATTTGGGTACATGTAACGGTGGGAACATGTATACAGGTGATTCTAACATAAAGACCAAATTACGATCCAACTACCTGGTCGTATGCCGAATTGATCAATAAACCAACTCCTCACTTAACGATCAGGATCCGTTCGAACGACCTAAAAAATATCTTTAGATATTATTTTAATTTCACTAGACGGGCGACTCCGTGAGAGTACGATCACGTTAAGTAAGGAGTACTGTACCTGTACTTTCCCATGATCAATACATAACGTAAGTTGAATCCAAATTTTTTTTCACACTAACTGAACAAACCAAACGAATTTGAAAGAAGGATTGATAGTAACTTCCTGCCTAAATACTTTATCTTTTTACCGTTTACGGTAATGAAAAATGATATTTGAGCTTGTGAGACATACATGACTCATGACGACATGAAAGACGTTTCATGACGTCAGCTTTGCGTTTTAATTCAATTCCGTGGAGTTACAACAAATGGCATAAATCATCGTTCGTAGTGCGGAGTGAAAATATATCATTTTGTGAGTAGCGAGGGTTCAATTCGTCCGAATAAGCGCATGCGAGCGACGAGAAAAGGCATTTAGGTAATGGTGTCAGCGTTACTAACGAGAACGGATAGGTTAATGCGTTCATTTCACATAAATGGAACAAACACATTCCTGTATTACTAATGTAACAAGTCGATAACGGATGAAGTCATATAATTTTCTGAATTCCAAAGTAATGTGTTTAGAAGAAGAGTAACAAGTGGATAGAATTTGAACATCTAAAACGCAGAGAGCAGAGGCGTATGTTGAAAGTTTACACAAAGGTAATGTGATAGGAAAGAAAGTCGAATAGAGCTCCGTCAACAGTAAATCATACAGCAAGCTGATCTTTGTTACTTGCGTACCAAATATTGTGACCTAATGGAATCTCTATTATTCGAGGTTGTTTGGACATGCCGCATAGCGTTTTAGCTTTACGATTGTCGTCTGTATGGTAAACATGGTACATGGTTCGAATACCACTACGAACAAGGTAAATCGATTTCTTAATAGCAAACAGTTGCTTACTATTATAGCCCTGCGCAACTATTTTTCATTAGTTATAGGTAAGTCGTGTTCATTTTAGATAAAAATGGCAGCTAAGTGAAGTCTTTGTGTTTTATCTTAATGACAGGACAAAAAATAACATCACGATATAGCCGATCAATCATTTTACCACAGTGCCGCCGACATGACATCTGTCATGTCCCCTGACGTCATGATTTAAGCCAGATAGCTAGTTTGGTCGTAGCGCCTCGTATATTGCGTAGTAGTAGTAGTATAGTCAAAGATACTACTTATAAGTGTATATATTTTTGAAATTACTACTTAACCGACATATTACATCCACTTATGAAGACCAACCATTCAATTCGAAGCATAACATAGAATTTTTTTCCTATCTTAGGAAGTGTATAAAGAGCCTCCGCGGCATAGATCAGGCGCTTACATGTCACTTACAGTTATCACCATAAATAAATGTCATATCCCTTTCCCGAAATTTATCATTTATTGATCATGACTAAATTAGGACGTTTGTGAGTGAGTGAACCATTCTGATTGTTTAGCTGGCAGCAGGATAGGAGTTACCCATTTTCAGCAATCATTCTTACCGCAAATCCAAACGCTTTGCGCCGCCTTTTACGGTTGATATCAAACGCTTTCCGTTTAAGTACCATCGTAACTAATACCAGCCTACGTTCAGGATTAGCTCTTGCTTACTGTAAAACGTTACTATAACCAAAGCATTACGTCATCCGTAGTATGAGCAAAGTGAAAGGCGGGCATTCGTAGTCAAATTTTTTCAACCATTACTTTTGTTGTATTTGAGTTGCCAAAACCAACTTCTTTCGAAGCGGAAGTTGATGAAATGCAATAGGCCACTTGAAATGTCAGTTTATTTCAGTTCGAAACGAGGCAGTAGAGAAAGTTGAGTTGTTTGTGATACATTGCCGTGTGAAAGTACTACCCTGGGTAATATAGACAGCGACGCCGGAGGCTGACAGGAGCTTTAAAAGTTAACGCTACTGTTTATTTCAGCGAATTTAAGAAGACAGCCGATGCAATAGATTGATGTAAGATAAATTGCAAGAGATAAGACCGTAAGCCGTTGTCAGCTAAATGCTGTCAGTTTAAGGAACGTTAGATCGCCCAATGTTTTTGTCCTCGATCTAGCTAGAGCAGTGGTTCTTAACCTTTTTAGTGATCGACACCCTCTTGAATCTAAAAATAAGTTCTCGCACCCCTTGAAAAATTTGTTTTTATTTTTATATTGAGGAAATTACATTTATTGCAAGATAATTTTATTGAAATTTATAAATTTACATATGCATACAAAATAATATGAAATAATACTTTTGAAGCGAGGCTCCTGTTTTTTTAATCAAGCGATTTCTGGCTCGCATCCCTAGGGGTGCACGCACCCCAGGTTAAGAACCACTGATCTGAGTAATACAACACAAAGGAGTCGGAATTTTTGCTTTGGTCAATTCTCGCGTGTCTTGCGGTAGTTATGCCAATGAACGGTGAAAGAGACATTGGACAATCGTAGTAGTAAAGTTCAACATAGGAACAAAGGTAGCGATCAGAAACAGACGAGATACAAACTTTAAACCGAGGATTATTGTATTTGTTTAAAATTCTATTTTTAACTCTCATTCACGTTGGTTGGAAGACATAGATTTTAGTTTGATCGTTGGCTCAGGCTCTAGGTAAATAATACGCTATAAATGTGATGAAACGATGATACTTAAGATACAAACAGTATTTTCATTTTATTGGTGACCCAGATTTAGGCACAATGGACGAAGATACGGATTTGAATCCAGTGATAAAAGGTTCCCAACGATTGTGGTCCAATGACGCTTAATACATATATGGTTATGTAATGTTATGACTAGATAGGACATATGATGAATGACCCCTATGTAAAATCGAACACAGTACGTTCAGATACAGTTTACAAGGCATATAAGGAAACCAAAAGAAAGAAATTCACCCTTCGTATAGCTCTTTCCTTGAGTCGAATTACTTTTTACGCGCCTTATTTGAAGTACTGTATCTAGCGAATACAATAAAGACCTAGGTCCCCAGCACCAACCTATTTATTCATAGTACAGTACTACAAGATACAAATATCGTGTAATGAAGCTATTTGATTGTATACTACAGAGAAGTAAGGCGTTGTAGATAAAGCAGTGAGGTGATTCAACTATTTCTGAATGAATATCAGCTATTTCTATTTGTATTCCAAGTAGTATTATAGTTCATGCAATATCATCGTATATCTTAAGCCTTATTCAACTATTTTTGTACTCGATGTTGAATAATAATCCAATAATATTGCTATTCATGTATTCTTCTAACTTGTTCGTAAATAACTTTCGTTTCCATAAACGCACGAGAACGAAAATCCATTTTGATGGAAAGAAATCGATACTAGAGCCGCTAGTGGTGTGAAATTTCCGACCAGTAAAACGTGTATTGGAACAACGCCACAAAACCACAAACGATCATTCCATTCCTGTCATTTCTAAGTAGCTGGCGTTGTCTTTTTATCAAAAATTCGATTCTGGTAAAGAGGTTGAAATGATTAGAACTGAAAGGCAAACTGAATAGACTCAACAATTCACAGAAAATATTGCGGCGACTTTTTAACCTTTCATTACAGGGAGAAAGCGTGCTTGCTTTATGTGACAACATCATTGGCAGATCGTTTGGGAGAAAGCTTATTAGGGAGAACTGATAATTATTTGCAATCATTGCGGGAGAAATATTGGGAACAATTTGCATATTAGAAATCACTACTGGGAAATATAAATGTGTATAGAATTAACCAGTGTTGCATGTACTGCTAAAAAACAAAAAAAAAATGATGGGGCTGAAATTCAATCTTAGCAAGTGGCTCTAGATTTCGCCGGGAAAAATTGATTTCAACAGATAGCGTTTTATTTTAAGCCAAGGCAACAACCGATATCAAGTGCTATTGTTGTTATCTTTCTTCCACATAAGAAACTTGTAAATTCATGCGCGTGGAGCTGCGATCTATTTTTGTTAGTTTTGGTAAAACACCTCGCTCGCTTGTACAGCAGACGGATGACGTAATATAGTTAAGACGCTTGCCAGAACGTGCAAATAGTCAATCATTCGTAGTTCAAAACCACTTCGGAAATGCAAAATATCCACAGCTTCTCGGACATTCTAATTTCTAGGAAATGCCAAGTTTGTATGGATTATGCGTCTTCAAGATCTATTGTGAATACAGTTCCAATTGAATACTCAGTTGTGTAGTCTGATAACCTACTTAGTTAATAGAAACTTGCGACAAAGTTATTATAGAATATGTTGAGACGATCGCGATCTAGTACACACACAATTATTAGTTAGGGAGTGTAAAGCCTTGTTGGTTTCCTGGCGTGAGCTCTGCCAATACTTTCTTGTTTTCCCTTGGTAATAAACCTATTGAACGTTTGTATGAATAATTGTTTACCAAATAGTGATCTGCAGAGGCCTTTGCTAATGCATTTCGTATCCCAGCTTTAGAGCGACTTCAGGAAGATTTACAGCAAATTCTGACATTTTCAAGTATGTTCTGCTATAAATAGTGTTTTTGCTTTTTTAAAGCAAAACAATCGGGCACATAAATCTTTCGAATCGATACTGTTCGGGAAACTGATCTGCGTTAGTACATAACATATTGAAGTAGACCTACATCGCCGCTAGATGTCTCTCATGCTTCCATTTTTATTTTTCCTTAAAAAAGCTTCTTAAATACTTACATTTTTAAATTAACGATCAAACACTCGTATAAAAATGAAAATTATTTTAACCTGTAGGCGCTGTATAGCAGTTGAAAGTAATTGGTACAGTAATAAATCTTATTGTACGAGACGGTTTGTTTCTATTTTAGTTTTAAGGCCTTACATGACAATCGATAAATATAACCTTATAAATGCGTAATAACTTCATGACAAAGAAGTATGTAACTGTGTTCATTCGCTGAATATAGCTGAGAGAAATACCACTATATATGATAAGGAAAATAGACTTAGATGCGTATGTTAAGCCTTTATATTAATTTCTGTGAAGCGGTATTTAAGCAAATCTTAACTCTGAAGGAAGAATAGATTAGGTTTACAGATAAATAAATATTATATAGAATTGATACCAGCATTACTGCGATTTACGAAATAGAGGCTTCTGATGACAGACAATCCCCAGACAGACCAGCGCTCTGAAGTATACATTACGACTATTATAACATTACTGTAGCATTGAGCCAAGGTTGCAACGTTTTGTTTTATATTCGATAGGTTTACAGGAACCACTCAGTAAATAGTTACTTAGCGCTATCAAGTCTTAATATCAAGTATGAACGATCCAACAATTAACGAAAAGACCGTTGACTCCTCACAGGTCGCTCAGAAGGTGATGGGTTTATTCAAAAACGCGCTAGTTGTCGACTTTGAACCGATACCGCCGACCAAGATTGCGACAGAAGAGACGCAACTTGAAAAGCAACCACAGCAATATGAAGATGGTATGACGAACGGGAATACAGAGTCAAGAATCTCAGTTAAGGTAAAAACATTCTGACGTATTTATGGAAGGGGTCAAATAACATTTGATATGGCTACTGATAACCTAAAGTCAGATGAACACGTTATTGAACATTTTTTTGAAACGGATTTTCAAACTTTGAAATACAAATCTGAAAAAGCGAGTAAACAATTCAGAGAATGATAGATTCGCTTCGCTTTAAATTAAACCGCAATAATATAGCTCTATGACTTATTTTTGTTCCGAATCGTTTCTAGGACAAAGTAGCTTCTTTCAACGTTGGAAAATCACCCGGAGGTTCGGAGGTCAATAACAACAATACTCACAGGTTAATTGAGGACGTGAACAAGGAGCTTGAAGACATCAAAATCCAGCCCAAACATAAAGAGAAAATAGCCACTGCAGAAGACGCGGTTATCATCAACACCACAAGCCCTAAGAAAACCTTGCAAGATCTGTCTCTAAAACCGACAGCTTCCTCGTACGACGAATCTCTAGACCAATTTTACGACGTTTTTGAGGCTTTATCCACTAATTCGTAACGCCGCTTTCGTCGATTCCGTTATTGTATTGAGCAGAATATTGGTGTGTTATCCTTATTCGCTAAGACTAGACAGTGACTCCGAGTACTGGTGTATCTTTCCATGTATAAATTACTCATTGGAATTAATTAACTTATAGGGAGCATGTTATATTTTCCAATATCTCCATAACTCTTTTAAATTATATGCTTTAACCCACGAATGAAGCAGCAGGACTCTGGACTGAAAATCAGTAACAGTTATCTGCGGAGAATCCTCTGTATCCCCTATCCTGAGGTTGTCAAGGTGTATGTGTATTACGTTGCTGATGACAAACTTATATCTATCACGTTACGTGTAAATAGTACTTCATTTCTTTTGTTTACATTGTAAAAATAGTCATGGCAAACTCATAAATTCGTTTATAGTTGTTGTATAGCTTGTTTTTGTTAATAAACTAGATATCCATTAACCCTTGCCTATGGAAGATGAAGTGTCACAATATTGTATCAGTTATGTTACAACGTTCTTTCTTTCACAACCGAGCAAGACAATGAGGCATAAGAAACGTTGTTGATCTTAATAATCAAATCTTATTTTATATCACATTGTCACGAATGCTATATGATACTTCCATCGTGTAGTAAGTTCTATGTCGCCACTCGGCATTCATAGGATACCATAGCAAACGACATTACAAGCGAAACAACGGCCGCTTCTATTGTAAACTCGAACGGCATTGTAGAGAATGAAGTCGGAGATTCGACAAAGCTCTCCCGTATTACGTTAAGCGACTAGTAAGAATAGACGGAACTTCAGGCAGTATTGCTTCTTCCTTCCTGATTATATGTGCATAAAGGGAAATATTCCGCTGTATATCGACTTATAAGATTACAATACGCATAGAGTAAGGCTAGTGTGTCAGTTCCTGTATATAGGTAATATATCTGACGCGCTATAAGTGCCAAACTGGAAGTGAAATCATCAGAATCGTTAAGGCGGCAATAGGTATCAGTAAGATACGTTAGATACGGATACTAATATTATACAACTTAGTACTATCACTAAAACTGCTTAGCAAGCCAGACTGAGGCATTATGTAAACAAAAGTACAGCACTTTACTACCGTACAATAGTAAATTTTTATAAATAACCAGTTTTATATATACTAATTCTTTTTGCTTCAGGCAAGTGCGATTTTTGTTTTGCTCAGAATTCCGAATATCAGAATAACTACAAAACTTATTGCGGGTGGTAGCTGTATCAAAGTGGAGTCTATCTTCTATCAAGAAGGGGTTTGCACACTGCATCCACATGAGTTGCATGGCAACGGCGAGAAATACATTGCTGTTTTGATAATTTATTGCATATACATCTCTCGTTACAAAAACGGTGTGGGACTGCTGGAAAACTCTTTGCGTGTTACTGAGATTTTCAAGTATCTAAGTCGAATTGAGTTCAGTTTCCAACAGTCAATAAGAAAGGATCCCGACAGAGACTGTGGTGAACACATATAATGGCACTGCGAGGTTTGGAAGAAGAATTCGTGACTAGCGAATGCGTACAAGAACTTATTGCAACGACCAAAGCGGTTGTTAAAAAAATGCTTAACATTCTAACGTCGATCTTAAGGAGGAGGCAAGCCTTGAGGAGGCAGAGGAGATCGTACTATCTCCAGGGAGTAATGCGAAGGGACGTCGAGCTAGACGAAGACCGAAATATATCGTCTCTTATAATAGAGATCGCTTGTTTGGGATCGTGAGTGCTCTGAATATCAATACATAGACAGGTAACTTATCAGATATTTATTTTTATTGAATTTTCGCCATAGACGTGAGGGGTGAGGCTCTAGAAATGCCAAGTCCGAGCTAGCATTTTTCAAATATGAATAAGATTGTTCGCCACTAAGCTTGGTGAAGGGAGGCTCTCTCAGCCTGCGCGTCCTTTAGGTCATAGCGCTAGCGACAAAATACGTGACTGTCGATCACTGATACACCGGTAATGTATTTGAAGTACAGATTCCATGTGGCCAATGAAGTACGTCTTAATTACTTGAAGTAGACTGGTTAGTAAACAGAGTAATATTCATCTTTCGCCATTATCAAGTAATATTTTGGGAGTAGAATTTCTGATAGCTAATCATTAACTCAAGGCATGTATCGAATGAAATCGAAGCTGGGAATTGCTGTTTGATTAACAGAAATGATAGAGAATTTGTTATTATATTCAACGTCTAGCAATTGGAAACGTGGTAGTAAAAGTAAAGACCACGCGTGAATAATCGACTAGACTACACATAACTTTGTTATCCAGTAACCAGATACAAACGGTAAAGTTTCTTAAACGGGCAGAACGTTGAGAATCACTTCACGCTCTAGTTGCAATCAATCATTTGATAGGATACTTTTTAGAATTAGTAGGCTAGTGTTTATAGAAGCTCTCTCTCATATGTTCGCATACAGTATTATTATTAGATGCAAAACAAGCTTTCAAAAACTACTATTGCTCTGGGAAATGTCTGACAAAACCGTTGGTATTCACCCGCATTTTATAACCAGAACTTTAATTTGACCTATCGTCATAAAAGTATATGTCTAACGAATTTTCTTACTCGTCGTCATGTGACCTTCCCGGGAGCTCTAGTTTATCGCCAAGTAGTGGTAAGTTTTAATGACCTTGAAAATCACTCCATGTAATGGTAAGTTTTAATGACCTTGAAAATCACCCCAGTCCTGATTCTCGGTCGAAATATATGAAATACGGTCTTTCAATATACGTGGAAGTATATGATCAATATACATTTTAAGTAATGGCTTCACAGAAATTAAGTTACGTATTATCTTATTACATATACTTGAATGAAACAAGGTTGGGTGTGGATATTACCAACAGTTCGAGGTCGAGAAGAATCGTGTTACACGAGGTTTACGCAAACCAAGGCTGGGAAAATTTAGGATGACAACTAAAAACTATCCGAACATTGCTGCACTAACTGTATCTGTAAATTATAAGAAACTAAAGTTTTTGTATTTCAATGTTACAGGTGGGTGTTGTCGAGCTTAATTAACAAGGCAAAGAAGAAAGTTTTCCGCGTGTCAACCGGGTTCAGACTACTAATATCTTAATGGTGAAATGTTGGCTTTAACCTATCTCCTGCCACTAAGAGACGATATTGTTCAAGACGTCAATATTACTAGACTACTACTATTTTTATATACCAACATCAGTACTAGAAATATACTACAAATATTACAGAGGTTTTCGAATGGACATTTTTCATAGGAGTACAAGACTGAGTATAATACTAAAAACAAAAATACAAACAGATCTAATTCAAACCCGACGATATTTGAGTCCGAATGCATTATTTTTGAAATACAGCTTATATAAGACAGTATTTTCATTATGATTTTTTTTGTAATAATACTATGTTTGTGATGGCATTATCAATATTACAAATATATTAGGCCATCGAATACCAACACTTTGCATATTGCAGAATTGCATATTACAGGAAACTTGAAATAAAATTCTACGTGAAGTTCTCTATATATATTTCATATTTATATATATAGCGTTCACAGGTAAATATTGCGAACAGAACCTACAAAGCATCGCACGACTTTTCAAGCACTTCCATCTGGCATTCCATATTTGCTCAGGATTTTCGTGAGAATAATAGCAGATTACTTGAGTGGATTTACTCAATCGCACAGAACCGTTTTATAAGACTGGATTTAACCAAAATAAGAGATCAGACAAAATAAGCAATAGAATTGTCAACAAAACTATACGTTGCAACGGTCGAGTTTTGTAATAAGCAATTAGTATTTTCCAGCAACAAAGGTTGTCAGCGTAATCTTCGTTTCAAGCTGCTATTGTTTGGTTCGAAATTAAATTTGAAGTCGACAAAGGGCACAAAAGAAAACTAGCGGTGTATGATTCCAACTGAAATTCGCTCTCCCTTTATTACGAGCGAGGTACTTGGAGAAAATGTTTTGGATGCGATCGATTGCTAACGGTGATTGTATCGACTAGAACATACCTATACTATGTTGGCTTGGTTAGGCAGCTATCAATTATTGAGAAATTCACAGACCCGAACTCAGTGCCAGCAAAGAAATATTACTGTTAACGTTGAGTATGGCATTGTAGCACATGAGCACGTTTTGGCAAGAGTAGAAAACATATTCAAAAACTCTTATCAGGCTCTGAACCTGGACTTATTGAGCGTATGCCTAACGAGTCTTACGCATCCATTCAGGCCATACTAGTCAAAACAGCTAGCTTACAAGGTAAAACAGTATCAGTGAGAAAGTCGGAAAGAATCTATTACCATGTTTACCTCGTTCGCTGTACAGCAACGTCCCACGGAATATACGACTACCATATTCGACAACTTTCTTGCAGAAAATAAATAAATAAATACATCAGGGTATAGCATGGCCGCTGGCACAGAACTACTCGAAAGAGATATGGTGAAAATTTCGCAAAGACAACTAAGCAAGACGACGGATCCCATCGAGAAGCTACGCCTTGAGTGCTTGTCTCGTGGGGTCAGTGGCATAAAGAGGATCGGGCGCTTGTTCAGAATTGTTGATGACGGTAAGCTCTTTCAAAAATGAGATAATGACCCTGACATATCATGTTTAAATAACATTAGGGATGATATCATCAATCGAGGTTATAAAGTCCCAAGATGCGGCAAAAAACATCCTACGGGTAAAAGAAAAATCCGAGGGGGCAAAAACTGCGCAAATCCTTGTTCTGAAATGCAAATTTCCCGAGTCTTTAAACAAAACAAATATTTAATAATGTCGCATGTATTTTTGCAGACAGAGACACGAAAATCAGTTTGACTCAACTCGCAAAAGTCGTTCACGACTTCGAGGTTGTAATGACTGATGAAGAATTGCAAGTTGCGTTTGACAAGTTTGAGAAGGATGAATCGGGATCAATCGACTACGAAGATTTCTTGAAAGCTGTTGTACCGCCTATCTCGAACAGCCGAGTAGCAGTTATAAAGTTAGCCTTCGATAAATTTGACCAAAATGGCGACGGTGTTATCACCATAGCAGACATGAAAGGAAAATACAATGCAAGGCATCATCCAAAGTACGAGAATGGGGAATGGACGACGGATCAGGTAAGAACATTGTAACAAGCAAAATGTTCACAATGGTGAATAACAACCATCAACAATTTACTTCAGGTGTTCGAGAAATTCCTGGCTAACTTTGACTCCCCAACAGATCCAGACCACATAGTAACCCAGAGTGAATTTTATGACTACTACTATGGACTTAGTGCCAGCATCGACAGCGACAGTTTTTTCGATGTCATGCTGAGAAAAGCGTGGAAACTTTAATTTGCTAATGAAAAGCAAGGCAGTTGAAGAATACTAAAGCATTGGAACTACAAACTACGTTCTCAGTTTTCATCCTGCATGTACTGTTACCCTAAACATATTTTTCGAATACACAATACTTTTACAGTCTAGAGAACTGGAACTAACGATAGGAATTACGACTAATCACATTTTCACTCAAAATTTACCAATTTTTAAATTCGAATAACACGCATTCACAAAATTATTTTTCGATAGTTTACCCTTATCCAACACAAAGGTAACTGCATATTTTCATGCGAATTCCATTTACAAAAGAAAGTATTTAATTCCACTACTGCATACACGGTATTTAAATACTATTCTTGCTAGGTTTTCGTTTCGTGCGCGTTCTGTACTGTAACTTCCTCATTTTTTTTTATAATGTCGCTGCAAACGTAATTTTAGTGTTACTGTAGCCATCAAACGGTAGGATATTTGTACAACCAGGATCACTCAACCATGACAGCTAATATCGCAAGTTCACTGGGTCATGACAACTGAGTGAAAATTGGGACTCACGATTGATCAAGATTCTTTCTAACCTGTTTCTATTTCCCTACTTAACAATGAACAATACATAATACGGAAAAAAACCTTGAGCGTGACAATGTTCATCATGAAATAGGAAATAGCCCAGAAATAGTGGACCTACATGATCTGTAACGGTTTTCTACAAAAACAATTCTAGGTAGAAGAAAATAACAACTCACCGAGTTCTGCTTCCTCTTTTGATTATCCAAAGGCCTCAGCTTTATACTAACTACTGTATTACTTTCTGTCTGCCTCACTGCTCATGGGAAATTCACAAATGCAGGTTCAGGTCATCCAAGGATCCAAGATGCGGGTCAAAAGTCAAATCGCGAATACTAGAATGGCAGTGGAATTTCATATTTTGAGATAACTAATCACTTTTATCCTTTTCGGGGCAGTAAAATTTGCAAATTTTTTAAAAAAATGATTTTAATATCAGTATATATATTAAGGAGTGCTACTAATCATGAAATTGTAAACAATAAAAATATTTTTTTTTTATATGTGGTTTACCTAAAATAACCCAGTTTTTTCGAGTAACGGTTATGCCTATCCCTTTTTTAAAAATAATTCGTAGTTCTTTCAATTCTTTTTGTGAGAAAGAGAGTGCAACACTTACACAATGAAATAAAGAGTTTACATAACTGTAGCACTACATTTATTTCAATAGAATATACTATACTATAATTCTTAACTTAAAAATGGATAATAAACACAAACAAAGACAAGTATAATGATCAAATAGGACATAGAATTGAAGCTCCCCTGGCTATAGGCATTTACATCATCTGCCAAGAGTCAAGCTACCACATTAGCGCCAAACTTGCCCTTCGGTTTATTGGAATCCATAGGCCGAAGCTGCAGCAGGTGCACTTCCACAATATTGTTGTATGAATGAAAGAACATCATGTATTTCATAGGATGGTGACATCTTAGCTATAAATAAAAGTATAGAGTTCACCTCTGCACAAGCTTAGAATAGGCAATTTTCACAAACAGGAACTATTGAACTTTCATACATTCAAAATAACTGACCTGCCATGGTGTAATTCTGCCAATCAGCAGAATTGGCTGCCTTACTCGTCGTTTTAAATTCCACTTTACTTCTGAGGACAGGATAGCCTGTAATCACACATGGGAGGGATTGCATATTGGTGCTGTGAGACTGCAAGTTAGCCACATATGTGTCACGCTCGTCTGTTGGCAACTCCTGTTCAACTCTAAAATGTTAACAAACTTTTAACCTTTAGCATACGTAACATTTAATTTTGTACTGCAAAAGTGAAATGCGTAATGCATTGCTCATTGCCTTTGATCCATTGACACTGCCAGCACCCATTCCCGAACTTCCTCTCGTTTTTCCTCAGTAAGGAAATGTTTTTCTGGAAGAGGGACTTCGAAAGGAATGTCTGTATCCTGGAAATCTGCATTGTCCATCATATCAAGTGTACCTTCATCGATCGCTTCAGTGAGATCCAAGTAACGATTCCAAAACACGAAAGCCATGTTATTCCAGTCGACAGCACGACAAAGCAGACCTGCCTATCACACAAGTACTTGATATAATGGAGCACAAAGAAGAAGAACAAGTGTACAGGAGTCTATAATAAAATAGTGGAAAAACCTCATAAAATGCTTTATCTGCAGGGATGATAGCGGTGTAACGTAACAAAGACGTCGAAATTTTTGCAGCAATTTCAGAAAGTGACGAGTTATTGTCACAAGATGCTCTGATCGCGCAGTAGTGTGCTATTAGTAATTGCAACTCAAACTCCTTATGATCTGGTGTACCATTCTCCTGTTGACGAATGTAATTCAAAGGCGAAAGTTAATTTGTGTCATGGTGGAGTCATATATATGTTTAAACCACACGATTTAATATAAGCAGTTTTAATGGAAAACCTCTTAAGAAATACATAGTCTTACATCTGACTGTTCCACGTTTTTACAAAGACTGAACAGCATGTTTCTAAGGCTCGCCCATCTCTTGAATGAAATTAAGTCACTGCCAGAGTTTCCAAGAATATCTTGCACAATGCGTTTATAAATGTTGTAGTTCTGCGGGTTGGCTGGTGCGCCATGCTGGACATAGAGTTCCAAGGCATCATCAGGATTTCCATCTTTGAGGAGGGTAGCGGCATACATGGCTACATACTTATGTAAAACCTGCATATTGATGACAAAAATTAAATGAAAATGTAATGAAACATGAGAATTTAAAGTGGGAGGGTGCCAAACCTTGAAATTAACTTTTTCTGCGGTCTCGATACACTTTTCCCATTGACCACGTTCCACATACATGTCCAAAGCCGTCTCTACATCAACAGATGCCATGGCCTTGGTGTCTCCTTGATGTTTCAGGTGATTCTTGTACTTGTCGTCGACGTAACCTTCCAACTGTGGAGCGAATTCCTTTGCTACTCTCTTTGCCTTTTGGAAATCTCCACCTTGCATAAGGGCATCAACCGCTTCCTTGATCAGATCCACATTAATATACAGTTCGGCTGCCTTGCTATGTTTGTGAATCTCTATGAGTCTTGGACCTACCATCTCGACGACCGCAGATGCTTTCTCCTGCGGAAAAAATTTCAGTGCTAACTCACTAGCCTTGGTCCAGCACTTTTCCAATACTCTTATATCGCTTGTCATGTCTGACGTCACTTTACAGTAGCAAGAGATAGCTTGGGCATATTGGCCTTGTGCCTCCCAATCATGAGCTTGTTTGACCATGCCTTCCGGCCCGCTCGGGCCTTTGTCTGCCATGTCCCTTTCGTATTCTGCCTGCAATACGGCAAGCTTATTGGGCAGGTACTCTCGGGTTATACGAAGTGCATCCTGCCACATCGTAGCCTCTCTGTAGTATTTAACAGCCAAGTCGGGACGCTGCGCGCGGAGCAGGTAAGCTTCCGCTCTTGGATAGTCCTTAGACTCAAAAGCAACACGGGCCTGGCCGATGAGAACGTCGTTCAAAGAATCAGGGTCATGTGTTTGTGCTACTCTCTGCGCGTTGTCCCAGTCTTGGTTGTGCACGTACATGAGCACAGCTTCTTTTGGCTTCTCTGCCTTGACAAATTCAGCTTCGGCATCTGGGAACTTTCCCTCATCCTCCAAAAACATGGCATACTTCAGATGAATGTCTGGCATCTTTGACTTCATTCCTGTCCTAGCGAGGTCAGACGCAAATTCGAAAGAGCAGTTCTCTGAAGCGTAATCGATGGCTGCTTCGAGCAGGTTGAATTTCGAAAGAAGTTTTACTGCTGAATCACCACCAAGAGACTTGGCCCACAGATAAGCGACTTGTTTGTGTGCTGTAAGTGTTCCTGAAGACTTAGCTACCCTGCAAGAGAGGAAGATGATGGTGATATAAACAAAACTGAAATTAGTTTTTTGCATACAGAATAGCTTTACCTGTAAGCATCTTCCCACATATCCTTCTGTCTATACATATTAACAG
The DNA here is from genome assembly GCA_013436065.1 of Halocynthia aurantium. NCBI lineage: Eukaryota > Metazoa > Chordata > Ascidiacea > Stolidobranchia > Pyuridae > Halocynthia > Halocynthia aurantium. The sequence continues at coordinate 40,079 of QXVX01007917.1, forward strand.
CAAGCTTCCATTCTCCACCCTCAACGTAATGGTGTTCCGCACGTCTTAAAGAATTTTCGTTCTCTAATTCCTTTGCTAAGTGAATGTGAGTATCCTGAAATGTAATACATTTCTAATCTATTAACAGTATATGTATCTTCTGGCTGAAGGGTCTCCAAACATCGGCCGTGTTTAATTTGAAATATGTGTTCAAAACAAATAAATTATACAATATTTTGGAACAAAAATAGATAAAATTCATTCAGCAATCAGCCTGGTTAAGAAACACTTCTCTAGATGCTTTTAAAAAGCAAATTAAAATACTGCCACAGGCCATTTCTAATCCTTACCTGTAGGAGATCTGGATGAAATTGCTGAACCAAGTTGATCATATCATCATACTTTCTCAGCTTCTTGTGCATGGTTATAGCGAGATCCGGTTCATCCACAGTTACATACAGGCGCTCAGCTTCCTTGTACTTTCCCTTGGCCTCTTGCTGCTGAGCATTAGTAATGTAGAGCATTGTTATTTCTTCAGGCTTCATACAGGTCTGTGCAAGAGCGTGGGCTTCTTCCCATTTTTCCGAGGCCAACAGTAGATCGACAGCTTCCTTGCGTGAACCAGATTTCATGAAAAGCTGAGCCGCTGCTTCATGGTTCTGGGACTGCGCATAGAACTTTCCAATCTTATGATAATACTTGGCTGCCATGGTCTGGTCAAGGCCGTCCAAGATGACAATTGCTTTTCTAAACTGCCTGGATCCAATAGCTGCTTCTACTGCTTTCTCTGTTGCCCCCGCTTCAATGTAATGGTTAATGGCTGCATCTAGTTGCTTTTGCGAGGACAAATAATCACCCCATTCTTCTTCGAGACGCACCACATCAGAAGGAAAAGAGACTCGGGCCATCTCTACTGCTTTCCTGTAAGATTTCCCTTTTCTGTAGCAATCCAAAGCCCTAGAGGTATTTGACGTTTTCTCAAACAGCTCTCCTGCCTGTTCATGAAGGTCGTATTTCAGCAAGGCAGAAGCAATCTGCTCCATCAGGCTGTGATTTGACATCAGATCTGACCTGGAATAAGCCAGTCTGGCAGCTCTTGTTGGTAGGCCTGCTTTCATGTAAAGGGATATCGCCGCATGCCAATCACTCTGTTTTTCTTTCAGTGTTCCGGCAGCCTCGTCTTGATTCGTTTCCAACAACCATTTATAGTACGAGGAACGAAGGTTGTCAACTTCCGGATGACCTTTTGCCTCCGCTACAGCAATCGCCTCATTCCACATGCACAGGTCTTGGTAGAACTGGATGCATTCATCGACTGCTCCATGCTGCAGGTATATTTGCTCTGCAGTTTTGTATTGCTTATCAAGGACGGCTAACTTGGCTTGGACCTGGAAATATGAGAGACCGTCATTTCCTGTCTCCATTTCATACCGGTCTATCATCTTGTTCACTTGACGCAGGTACTTTGTCTTGGTGATATTCCCCAAAGCGGCGTAACATCGCTCGGCAATGTACAGTTGTCGTCCATCCAGAGCTAATTTGCTTAAGGTTCGCCACATTGCTTCGGTCTCTGGCGAGGAAGTTAAAGACTCGAGATAGGCTATGGCTCTCTCATAATCTCCGTCATCGATTGCCGTTCCAAACTCTATCAGGCCTTCATCGAGAGTGTATGTAATGGTGTTCACTCCCTCTTGAACAAGAACATCTGTTTTGCCATCAGCTCGTTCCATATCTATTACATCGCCCTTGATCGGAAACATGGTGACCCTTTCTGGAGTATCAATGTTGTACCAAATACACAGATTTCCTCTATTCTGAGCTACCAGAACATCACTTTGTGGCACCCACTGCACATACGAACAGTAGTTCAGCAAGGTCGTCTTCGACTCGCTTTCGATATCATAGAGATGTAGGCTAAGCCTTTTGTCTCTGTAAATCAACTTCTGCCCCATTTCATTCAGTTCCAGCCAGTCCAGTTTGGAATTGTGGTGAACGGTTGCTACGGTAAAGCCAGTCACGAGGTCATATATAACTATTGTCTTCGCGTCGACAAGGTAAGCCATCTTCTTGTTGTCCTTGGCAAACTTGCCCTCAGCCTTGTTTGCGGGCTTCCGTTCGTTCAGCCTGACGCTTACCAAATGCGGATTCATGAATTCGGTTCTTACAGAGCCAAGGATTTCGTTACTGCCGTATTCGACTAACGAGAGCTCTCCGGCATTAAAGATCATGCAGCAGGTTTCGTTCTCAAAGAAGAACTTCTCGTTCCCTCCACTACCTTGCCACGCCACCTCCGAAAGCTTGTTAGATAAAAGATCGCCGAGTAGTAGAGTGTCAGAAGTGTGGGCGATAAGGTATCTGTCTCCCCCTAAAATCTTTACATTGTCGACTTCATAGCCATAGTGAGACTTTAAAACAACCCTTGTACCTGTGCTCAGGTTTCTGACAATCACTTGAGACAGACCAACATATGTCATCTCGAACTTGTTGCGGTAAATTGAACGCTTCAAGCAACAATCAAACAGTTCTACGGAACCGCACAAGGAGCCTGCACACAATTTTGACCCATCTTTTTTCCATGCCAGAGCAGTAACAGTGTACATGTTGGTTATTTCTTTCGGCTTGCTTTCTTCCCAAGCGCCTCTTCTAGGACTCCAGTTGTAAACTCGAAGTCTGTAATTTGAAGAATAAATGTAAATTTAGATCCACAAAGGATACTTCTTATAGTTAGTTACTCATTTACTATTGCATCAGAAATATGAATATAGATCAAGAAGGGAAAAATCCTGGAGATATACCTATCGTAACTGCCCACAACTACACTTTGTCCACTTGGATTTGTAGCAGCAACTGTAAATTCCTTTTCCGAATTGTCCTTGGAGTAATCGAAAGTCTGAATAACTCTTGCTTCTTTGCCATAGACCACAACTTTTTTATTGCACCCAGCTGCTACGATCGAACTCGCTGCCCAGGCCAGGGCATAAGGAGGTGTAGGATGAGTGATGATTTTACCCTGCGACTCCCCTGAACCTTCATCATCAAAGAAGTAGCGCACAATCGTTCCATCAGCATGTCCCGAAATTATACCTTTCCCAGAAACATTCGATGCGATCGACACTACATACGAATCTGTGCCATAAATGGTGGACGACTTGTTACTGCGGGTGTTCGCTAGCCTCACTTTTCCTTCAGCCAGTCCGAACACAATCGCATTGTCCAAAGGCCATATCAGTGTGGTCACTGCACTCGTTTGCACAAACTTATTGCAGATTACTTTTTTGTCTCCCCAGTCATCGCCGATCTTATATACATATATTATATTGTCACTCTGGCCAATGGCGATTTTTGATGAGCATGGGGAGAAAGCTACGCCCTTGACAACATAGCTCTTTTTTCCATATTTTGATTCAATCGGCTTGGTGGAAAACTTGTCGCGACGCTCTCCCTTTTCATCAAACAGAATGACTACCCTATCCACTGTGCAAACAGCCAGCCTTGAGTTGTTGGGGGACCACGCCATACAACATATTTTTGATGCCCCTTGCTGGGGTTGCTGTAATGTTTCTAAATGTTTCAGCTGCATGACTCTATGCAAGTAAAGTATTAAACATTAAAGACTAGAAATTAGGGAAGAAAAGTTCAAACACAGAGTAAATAAGTAAAGTGAGTAATCAAAATTATTTGAGTTTGAGTTGAGTAATATTAAACATATTATTGGTACGTAATATATACATGGCCTCTTAAAAGTCATTACTCACATTGATGCCAATTTTTCTTTTCAGCTCAGCATATGGTAGCTGAGGGTTAGAAAAAGGGATAGTTAACAATAATCCTATCTCTTACCCAAACCTCATTCAAGTTACCTTAACCAAACTGGGTTTCTTAGGCATCATACTACCAGACTAGTACCGTAAATAACAGGCAACAATGTGCATAGTAACGTTTGAGAGTATAGGTAAACAAATGGTGGTTATAGATCATTTACACATAACATTTGCCACATAAAGTTGAGAATATTGCTGATGTTTATATGAGATAGTTGTAGTTAAGTGACAATTCAACAAAGGAAGAAATTTACGACAATTTTAGTATTTAAAGTTACATTTAGCAGGAGTCTTGCCTTAGTAACCAAATCCGATTTGGCCTCGTCAGGCATGAATGATTTTTCATCATACTAAATCAAGCGGCTCTGTAATGTTACCCGTACTCCGGTTGATATTGCTAAAATACAAAATATTCGTTTTAGAAGCATGGGACGATAAGCTGTTTGTTAATTTATAATTATTAATAAAAGAATATCAGGATATCAATCTAAATTCAGACTGATTTCCGTACGGGCGGTTGTGTCTGTTCAAAATGCGAACCGGTGTATATTGCTTAGTCATCCTGATAAAAACCATTGTTCGAATTTCCGGTAGAAGTAGCACTCATGATGAAATTGCAGAGTTTTTACCTTCATATAATTCATTAAGTAGACTCTGTTACAGCGTAAAACTTCAGCATGGATGGAAGTATTAATCCACGATCGAAGAGGGCTCTTGCAACGATGCATACGCTCGTTATTCTATTCGGCATTGGAGCTTGGATTGCGATTAACGGCGTTTGGGTTGAGCTTCCGGTTCTGATCACAAATCCAACAGATTCAGCGCCAGAAGGTTGGAACCTGCCATCTTATCTCGCAGCACTTAATCAGATTGCTAATATAGGACCATTGATAGTGACGTTGATGCACGTAAGTCTTAGCTGCAATATGGACCAAGTTTTCAACTCTTGTTCCTTATTTTAATCGTTATTACACGATTTAAATTAATTGTAGAATTATTCAATCATGACAGCTATACCATCCTAGCCTAGTGAATGCAAGATATCTGTCAGACTTCACTTATATTTAACATCTACATAGGTAGTTGCATAACTGCTGATTTTTTAGTATGAGTTCCACACTTAAATGATGCACACATAGATTGGCACCACAGAAATGCAGAAGAATGAACTCGAATTTAATATCTTGTGATTAAATTAAACGTCAAATAGTAATTTTATCCATACTTGTTGTATAAAAATAGCTAATGCATCGTTCTCTTTTATTTCGGCTCAGGCTTTTTGTTCAAGATGGTTCCACCAAAATGCAATGATTTACTCAATACTAACTTTGGGAAGCATATCGTGTCTCTTGCTGAGCTTCACATGGAACTTGACAGCATATGTCGCAGGACAAGAGCACAGCGTTGCCTTGTTTTCTCTATTTTTCGTCTTGGCGTTTGTCGACTGCACATCGTCAGTCACTTTCCTGCCCTTCACAAGCAGATTTGAGACTGTTTTTCTCACGACTTACTTTGTTGGAGAAGGTCTAAGTGGATTCCTTCCCAGCATAGTTGCGCTTGTTCAGGGAGCATCATACTCGATTTGTATCAATGAATCCTTTGTGAATACCACCACAAATAAGACAGAGTATCACATAGTTTCTAAGAACAGTGACCCAAGATTTTCCATTACATCATTTTTTTGGTTCCTCTGCTTCATGATGGTTTGTTCGACAGTTGCGTTCTTTCTCATTAATCACACACGCACTGCAAAGATTTATCGCAGGAACGATGTCTCTTCTTCCAGTTCAACCCATTCTGTCGAAAGCGAAGCATCAAACAAAAAGCTGATAGACGGCCGGGAAAAGGGGAGCGAAGTAGTGAATAAAGACGCTGGGTGTTCTTGTCAAACTGTTCAGCAGACAGTCAAGTTTTTGTCAAGACCTCAATATGTTTATCTCCTGTTCATCATTTTTTTGATCAATTGCATTTCGAACGGAGTGTTACCTTCGGTTTCTACCTATTCTTCGTTGCCTTACGGCCAACTTGCCTATCACTTGTCTGCCACGCTGTCTGCCATGGCCAATCCTATAGCCTGTTTCATCGCCCTGTTCCTGCCTGTGAAATCACATGCTTTAATAGGAGTTCTTACTATAATTACGACAGGTATATGAATATATATATGGGTGAATAATATTAATTTTCATTTGTATAATTGTACCTACATAATGTTTTGTGACTGCAGGTTTCGGAGCTTATCTTATGACCTTGGCTGTACAGAGTCCTTGCCCTGTCCTGGTGAACGGAGACATGGGAGCTGTACTCATGGTAATAGACTAGATTCAATGGAAATCTCTGATCACAGTGGCAATACTATTGTGGTGCCTAATTTGAAAAACCTTTTTTTTTCTCCAGGTTATCTGCTCAGTTGCATTCACAGGGACCACGTCCTATATCAAAGTAACAATAGGTCAAATCTTCCACAGGAGAGGACATAAAAAAGCATTGGTTTGGTATGGGGCCGTTGTCCAACTTGGCTCAATGATTGGGGCTCTCACCATGTTTCCCATCATTAACATCTACAGGCTTTTTAAATCCTCGAGTCCTTGTTCCACACAATGTGCAATCTAAATTAAGTTGATGTATATCATGATTATGTTGAAATTATAATTTTATTTATGTACAATGCTACTTCAACTTACCAGAGAAAAAGTAGATTTACTACTACGACACAACGTACTTGAAAAACTGTGAAATAAAATTTAGTGAACTATGGTGATTTTTGTTGTTGATCAGTTGGTTGAGAATCTATTCCTGGTAATAGAATACTGTATGAAGCAGATAAGGTTTAGAAAACTGGAAGAATATAATACGAGGAAAATAATTTTCCCAAATTGCTTCTTTATTAAAACATTCATGCTACTTTATATATCACTTGATCTACATACATTATTGCCTGTTTCTGACAAAGGATGCAAATCTGGGTCGCATAAAATTTTCAGCCTCGAGACATTCAATAAAGAAATGTAACATTTAGCTTTTTAATCTCATTGAAGCTCCAAGATCAGAAGCAGGTTAGCGGAAACAGGTCTTTATTGCATAGACGCCGAAAATATCTCGCCTGTTCAAGAAAATAAGAGTCGACCAAATAAAATAAGTACTCTTATCTTTGTAAGAGATTCCTGAAGACAACACCATACACCGAGTACGTAAATACATTCCCGAAGCCATCCGCCACCATATGTTTATAATTCAGTATTTTCTCCATCGTTATTAACATCATTATCACTTTCATTATCTTCTAAAATCTGGAATGTCGATGTATCTTTTTTCCAAATGCGGTTGTAATTGATGACTAGTTTCTTCTGCCTCTTCGTTTCCTTCATTCTTGCAGCTGAGCCTCCCTAAGAAGGTGAAAAGAAGTGAATGAATGACTAGCAGCTTTCCTTGTAATCCAGGTAAATAGATGAGCCTGTTATGAAGTCTTTGGTTTGGTTGCAAGGCAAACTGGAAGTTTACCAAAATTTAACCATGGTCTACCATCAAACCAAGTAAATCAGATAATCTGAATATAAAACCAGCCAAAAATCGTAATTGTTATGCTTTACGATGGTTTAACGTGCTTCAATACATAATTTTTCTGTCTTAGGTCCTTTAATAAGTAAAAATTACAAGCATGTCGAGAAGAATACTGGAGAAGCGAGTCCCGTCAACCTCTCCTAGACCCAGTTCGATATCTTGATTCGTAATAATGCGGATTTCAATTTCTCCACCTGAAGGTATAAATAATTATTCCAGTCATGTAGGTGTTTCATTTACAAAGTTCTTCGGAGTTAATTTCAAGGGTACCTCCCGTTCCTCCAACTCCTGCGTTCTCCAGTCCCCTTCCCAGCTCCTCTTCGAGTTTCTGCCAGCCGGGATCCCGATTGACTTCCTCGAAATCATCTGCCAGCGCTTCCTCCGACGGAATAGAAGTTAGGTCATCTAATGTCTTCAGTTTTCTAACTTTAAGTTTGACTTTGAGTACCGGATCGTTTTCATCTTCTAAAATAAATTTAAACATCAACACTTGCATGCAACCTAGGTTAGGAGTATTTTAGACATACCATACATGAACTGTAACTGCCTAACATATGACAGAAGGTGACAGGTATAACACTCATACTATCTGAACTTATTAACACAACCTTGCATAAAGTTGTACACTTCGCAACATCAGCGAATTCAAATATCTATCTCTTCGTTGAAAATGGTGAGCAAGTTTATGTCAAGCTATTGGTGGGGGTCCAATGTAAGAAATATATATTGACCTTACAATTGTCATGTGATATTCATAAGTTATGATAAAAGAAAGTTTGCACGCAATAACATACTCTTTTGCGTTGCTTCTGCTTTCTCATCATGGTTTCCGAGTTCGGGTATCAAGCTATCCAGTTGTCTTGCCATCCTCTCATATTTTTGCTCTTCACCTTGGAAATGTTCTTCTGTTTCAATATATTTTGTGACATAAACTTCTATCTGTATTGAAAGTATGAACATGAAATACATGGCAACAAAACCCCAGAAAAATATCTTTCAGAAATTCTTACAATACGAGCAACATCCGCTGTAGGCAAGTGACTGTTCTGCAGCATCAAATCCACAACATTCATTACAAGTAGGCTTTGCTTGATGGTGTTGATATTTTGCAGCCGTTCTCTTAGATACAGATAAAAATAAAATTTTAAGTGGCTGTACTGATACTACTGATACTACTGGGATACATACTCGACAATAAATCGTTCAATCATGCTTATGGCCCGATTTCTTAATTCTTCTTTTTTCTTCTTCAACTGCAAAACAAAGAAAGGTAAACTATAGTAGCGCCATTGCAGTGTGTTATTGTGATTATGATCCCAATGTAGTCAGTTTAATAATAGTATAAATAGTCATACAATGTGTTCAGGAGAATAGTGTGGAAAGAGTTAGGCTACTATTTGATACATATAGATTGCGGGAATTTTTGAATGCACAAAACCACTTGCCACATCTAAATTTGCAAGAAATCTATGTAGACGAGAAATGTACCTCGTGATCCTTGTGAAATTTTTTAAGAATCTTTTGCACTTTGTCTTCTTCCATCACACTACTTAAAAATTCTTCCAAATCACCTAGGAATTTATATTTCTCTTCATTTGCTGTAGCATCTTCCTCGACCAAGTCTTGCTAAATGGAACAATACAGGATTTATTTTTATATTTGTCGGATGCAGGATGATTAGGATCACCTAGTGAGTATTATGAGCTTAACATGAGTAGAACTTTACTGCTATTCATTATGTCGTAAAAACAGTAGTCCCGCGTATAATTTGTAGGGTGAACGTTTGGAATTTGGAGCCAACATACGATATCCGACTTATGATATATTAACTTGATTCAAATAATTTTCTGTTTTACCTCTGGCATCAATTGGTGAACAGCTTCTGTCATTGTGTTGCCTGTAATAAAGTAGATATTTGTGTAATTTTAGCTGACTGAATTACACACCTGTAACAGTAACGCTCTGATTACTTTCATCCCAGTAGGATGAAGAACAAATTCATCATGTATTCATACTTCATATAGTAGTAACTTATTTCACTAGTATTTATAGAAAGTATTATATGAAAGATTCCTTACTCAAAAGAATTTGCTTGTTTTGCTCAATTAGACTTTTCAACTGGGTTTGCAGTTGTATTTGCTTTGTGTGAAGTTTCAGCTGCTCTTCCGTTTCAGCTGGTAACAAACAAATAAATAACAGTGTTAATTACTACACACCACCATAATTCGAGATGCAAATCTCGAACAATCTTTACCTGCAATCATATTTTCATACTCCACAATCTGATCAGGAGTAAGCACAGGGTGACACTGGATTGAGAATGGTTTTTTGCTGGGCATGGGGCGGGTATACGGGTGCGAGCATATGTAAGGGGTCGCTACAGTGATAACATAGGAACAGGTAGATGGTTCATCGACTCTCGATATGTAGGTTTCTGTTGATGAGTCATCGCAAGTGAACTAAAGGAAATGAGCATTGAAATTATATTATTGCAATAATCCACCATGCAAATAGCAGTGAAATATCAGTTAAAGCTAGAACAGAGATTTCAACCCATCACAAATCAACACATATGCATTTCTTTACATTCAATGCTTAAAACGCCATATTTTATGTGTCACCGCCCAGTGGTACATATCTTACTGTCGGCTTTTAGCATAATATCACTTGATCTTTAGTAACAGAACAATAAATAAAAGATACTACAATTTTCTGTTACCTAGCAGCTGTGTGTCACACTAATAATGTTGCGTTATAGATGGCATATGTAAAGTGCGGTGCTATAATTTGTAAGGCTATATCCCACTGGTCTGTATCAATCTCAGCTATATGTTAGTTGAAGAAAGCACATGCAGGCCCATAAATCTATTTGTTAAATGATAATTTGGTTTAAAACAGGATGACGAAGATGAATATCTTTGATATTTACTGCAAAGAGTATATCACTTTATAAACAAGGTATACCGGTTGCCAACATTACAAAACAAGAATGCCAGGAAACCGTTGCCTTCGAAGTACCTTCTACAGTTATCTGAAATAGAATAGTATTTTTTTGCTGAAAATGCACCATTCAACCTTACCAGACCCGTTTGAAACCAACTATGTTTGTTGCTACTTAATCTATTTTAATAAACCAACAAGTATGTTGGTCAGAAATGAGTCAAAATGTGGTAATTAACGCATACAGCGTTTATTATTAAGAGTAGAATACCATTTCTTTCTCTTTTCTCCCCCATGAACGATCTCACTACTGCAGCAGTAATGAGATTCAAACCAGTGCTAAATTTGATGTGTGATACAGTGGAGTGAGATGTTCAACAATGACACCACTCCTCATTTCAATCTTGTCACATGAACAACAGCAAAAAAATTAAATATTTTTATGGGTTTTTAAGAATGGTTAATGAACTCCTGGCAGTACAATAACTCTTTTGTTGATTAGTTGTTACTAGTTCGAAGCCAATAACATACCCTGATTTCAGTGTCCCGCTGATGATGAATCAAATCACACGATGTTCCGTTCACATACTTCTGGCTGTGATATCTTTGCAGCTTGTGTCTTCTCAACTGTGAAGTCTGATCACCTTGCTTGTTCTTCCAATCAAAATCAGACTCGTAAAAGCCAAGGTACATTGTGTCTCCGAGAAGACTTCCATCTTACAAAATGGAAATCGAGGTTACTATTTTAGTTTGGAGTTGAGAAGAATATAAGGAAACGTCATCAAAAGATCATTCATTTCATTTCATTTCATCATTCATCAGTATAAGAATTGCTGTCATAAATTATTCACTGTACTGTAATAGATGAAGTTTCCGGGTTACTAATGAGTTAGTGTGAGTTAGAAGAGTACATTCACACCTGACGTTAATTAGTCGAATGTTTGTCTTAGTATACAGTATACTTCATGTAACATCATACATATGATAATAATAAAGTATACAAAGCAGATTATTTATAATTGTAGGATTGTGTGTGAATAGGTACAAAAAAAATAAAATGACAGCAGCTGCAGTAATACACAAAGCTTAAAATCATATTATAAATGGGGCTTGTTTACCTTCAGAGTGATATTGCTTAATATGTAGTCCATAGCAAAACTCATATGTCCACCATCCTTTAATCAATTTAAGACACTCCGGTTTTCTGAGTGGTTCCAAGAGCACAGAGATCGGTGTGTCTTTGGGAATTTTAGTGGCCTCATCTTCGGTCGAAATGGCCGCTTTAACGGCTTTGACGGGAAGTTTGCAATAGTAATCTTGGCCGTGACGAGAAGCTAGTTTCATTCCATCAAGACTGTTTATCTACAGTAGCAAAAATAATAGAGATGCTACCTCTGAGATTCTACTTTCATTAGTAGAGTTGCATTAGTTAGAGTTCCTTTGTCCTTTTCATAAATAAACCCTGGGCAATAATTCAAATAATAGTGTATAGGGAATGCAAACTTTATTTACAAATAATTTTTTGAGCCTTCACTGTACACAGCTGTTTTACCTCGTAAAAAATTATCGTAAGGCTGAACATCCTTGGTTTTATTCAGCATTTGAGATTTTATTTGTCAAACTTTTACAATCAAGTTACTGTGTTTTCTTCATATGTTAAACATACGCCCATGGGACTGTGCTTATTTACAGGGAAACTCTAGCGCCAATTTATCTATTATTTCAAATCAACTTTATTAATTTGGCTTTTACGAAGACAGTAGTAAAGGAATATGCTTACCTCCATGGAATTCAAAGGTTTATCCATTATATCTAACGAATATTTCATATCATTGAGTTCTTCAATATTCAGTAAACCGTGGGATACAGGGAGTAGTAAAGGAAATATAGAAATAACGGTTTCCATCATTGTGACGAGAGAAATCATTGTGCATAAGGTCTCATGCGAAATGCCAGTGGAACAACTTATCAGTCTTGCTAGATTAACAGGCCACGAAACCATAAACTTATATACACATCACGTATTAGGCAACAACGCCACTCGTGTATCGAGAATTACACTAATTCTACCAGATATTCTTGCGAAAGTTCTGATAGTCGGTCCCAACAGCTATCCAGGCTGAGTAAAGTTTCGTAAATAGAATTCTGAATACCAATTTTGAACCTGATAAAATCAAACTTCCGGTATATAAAAAAGTTGAAACGAAGATAGTTAACCGAATATATATAATCAAAAGAGTAGATTCGTAATCTACTATCTCTACTTTATCATATACAGCTTATAGACCTTGATTGTACTTTGCCATCTAGCGGTTGGAAGTGGTTTTACTTCACTTAACGGTTATAAATTATCCAGCAGTGACATCTAGCGGTTGGAAATTTTGGGTCGATTGATTTAGGACGGTTAACCCCGAAAATATCTATTTCAAAACTAGAATACCTATTTCTGGTTAGCTGTAACGACCCCGCGTTGAACTATCCTGAATAACTCTCGAACCAATTGCCGTTCCACCATATATGACACACCGCGGATTTGGGCTCTCGTGTTCGTGTTAAGATATAGTTTAACAATATGCGCCACACATAGAAATTCTTAATGCAGGCATTCAGTTCGTCAACCTTGGTACCTCTCGCAATGATAGGAAGCGTCTGGCAGAAGTTACCTGCCATCATCCCATTGACTGATCACAATTTCTTAGGTCTCTCATTGTCCGGTCAACTACTTCCAGGGCCGGTCTGTGCGACATAGTTCACTCATCTCAGACGATGAGGACGCATTGCTCAAGACATTAAGTAACTGCGCTTTGGCTGAATTCGTATTGATGTTGCAGACAGGTTGCTCAATGATGTGTAAGTTCAAAGGCAGCTTCAGCTTGCTTGTAGTGGGCGCATTGAAATGTCGTTAGTGCTCGCCAGCCGGTCGTTTGATATACAGAAAATTATTAGTAACCATGTTAGTGTGACCATAGAGTGTTTAGACCCGAGTTTTCCTTGTTCATGCAATACTAGCAGAGGATTTTAAAGGTATCTGTTCTCAATGTATTGATAGTAGAGGCAGCCAGATTGCGGGATTGGAATCCAACGCGATTTTTCGCCAATCCAACGCGATTTTTCAAGTAAATTTCAACAGACATGCCCGAGACAAGGGTTAAGCTATATTTTATACACACACACACACGGTCTGTATATCTCCTAATTGTTCGCAATGCATGTCCCTTATTAGCTCGGAAAGGCAGATACGTGATCGATATTTTCAGGTAAATTTCCCCGGACGTGCTCGGGCCTTGAACAAAGTGAAAGAAAATGATGTTCCTTATTTTTTCTCTTCGTTGATAGAGCAACCATAATTAACTCCCCAGAGGCAATGCAGTCGAATTTCTTGGACTCCGAAATCACATTTGTATCAGGCCTATACAATAGAAAATTTCATACTATTCAAATGAAAGAATTATAGCTCGGGCCCCGGACAAAGTATAGGAAAATTATGTTTCCTGTCAAAGTTCTGATAATTGAGATATGAATTCTGAGCTCTATCAATGATTTGACTTATGAACTCTAGTACTGTGTCACTTGGCATTGAAACTAGTTTTGATGTCAATATATATCATTCCGTAATTAGTTCTTTGTATCATAATGGAAATGGTAATGACACTGAACGTAGTTCGGTGTTTTCTTTTTTGTACAAACCGAACGATAATACTGTTTTGCGCCGGTTATATTTGAACTATGCTAGGGCCAGCAATTATTGTTAAAATGCAGTACATGTTCTACTGACAATACTCAGACTGGCAAGAAAACGTAAAGAAAACAAGCTGATGAAAACTTTGGAACTGGTATAAGATATTTTAAATATTAAACAGAATATAAATAATGCCTTTTTCGAACTAAAACTATGAAATACAACCACAAACACTATTGCTACATCATTTGTGGCAAATAATATGTAGGGACGACAACAAGTAGGCTATAACTATATAAGCTTAATAATTATATTGAAATTTCAAAGCGATCATTTGATAATTGACGGACAGTGCCCAGTAATGGAGGCAGAGGTTTAGTTTACGTGGCATTCTAATATAGTATGATTCAGGACAGTACCCTGCTGGGTTGACTACGATAACCTTAATCCCATTTTCATGCGTTTCCGCCTATTCACAATCCCATCTACGTGTACGAAAGAATGCGGCGTAATCGCATATATATGAAAGTAGTTTTTCTGCCTATTGGCAATCTCTTCTATAATACTATACTGCATAATATATTACTACTGTAATGAAAACAACACTGCTGCTATTGCTGTGTCGTTAATGGAGGTATGTCAAAATTCAGTGAAAAATTGTAACACTGTAAAAGAAGTAGAGGTAGATAGCATTCACACAGATATAAAGTCGCCAGCAGAACATTATTAGTAACCTGACCACAGAGTGTTTCGTAAATATCCCTGTCGTCTCTCATGTATTATTCTTGGATTCAACTGGCATCATGCGACCTGGCCTTTCGTTGATAATTTAAATTTATGGAAATCCCTAGAAACAACGCAGGCAAATTTATTGTTTTTTGGTCCCAATTTTATAATGTCACAATGGTCAATTTTCAGAATTTTCACTAATTAGACCAAAATTAATCTAGTGTGCTAGTGACATAAACAGGTGTTCTATATACTTGGATGTTTGTAGACTACTTTTATACGTACAGAAGCAACATCAACTGTTTACGATGAAACGTATTCCCTGCAAAAGTTTCAACAACTTCAAGTACATTTTATTGCTAACAGTGATATTATTGATAGCAGTGAAAGTGTTGAAAGGTGTGGAAAGTATTTAGTTTTAGACGGAAAATATAACCGGATTATTTTTTCGAAAGTTCTCCTAGCTAATACGTTTGGCAGATATTTCAGATTCTGGGGACAAAAAGTTGGACTATCTACGAAACAAATTGAGAGGATCAGCACCCACAACAACGGTCGGATCACTATCAGGTGTGGAAAGTATTTGGTTTTAGACGGAAAATGAAACCGGAAAAAAAATTTCGAACGTTCCTCTAGAGTCTAGATAATACGTTTGGCAACTATTACAGATTCTGCGGACGAAAAGTTGGACGATCAAGGAATCAAATTGAGAGGACCAGCACCCACAACAACGAAAGAACATCCAACTACTGTGGCAACACGCGGATCACTACCCCCAAAAAAAGTTATAGAATGCAGAAAACAGAACCTTAATACCAAGATTCCTAATATAATTCACCACGTATGGTTTGGAAATAATACTTTCAAATTCTTCCATTATATAAGTATGAGGTGAGTAAACAATATTTTATACAAGTAGAATACGATATCGAGACATTCGGAACTGCGCGGAATTGGTCTGTTTTTGTTAGACGTGTTATTCTGGCCTTTAGAAGGCTGCATTTCAGTCCTCCAGGACATCATTTTTTAGGAAAATAACGCCGCTCTGACTTGCGCCTAGGTCACCGCACCATATTCGGTTCAAATCGGTCGAACCGTTTGATTTTCTATAGCGGACAAACAATCAAACTTTCTTTGTCATAAATTTAGAAGATAAAACTTCCTAGATATATTTCTCCCACTTTTTTTAATACTTGAAATGCATTACCATTTTCTTGCCTGAAAATTTGAATGGAAACTTGCGACTAATATTTTTCTATCGGAGAATTTATATAGTAAAAAGAATGTCAAATGTAAGCAAGATTTGAAGCTGCTTCGGCTCAAAATAAGATATAATAGCGAATAATTTAAGACTGTTCAAATATTTTTATCCTCGGTAAGGGTGCAGGCAATTTCTTATAATTTCATGAATTTTGTCCAGGAGCGCTGCTCTTATTCAAAGGCCAGAAAAAGTTATTCTGCATTACAACGGTGCGGAACCCCAAGGTCCACTCTGGGATTTNAAAAAAATTGGGACATATCAAAAAATTACTGTGTTCACCTGTTTGCCCGGTAAGAGATCTTCTGCATTATGTTGTCTTGCTTGCTTGGTTTGTTTACAAAGCTCTACTACAACTATGAATACGTATAGTTTAATTATACTCTGTAGGGAGAAAAACAAAATATTTACATGATAACATAGGACACAGTAGGTATATAGCACCAACAGGCTACAACATCACTGGCCTATCAACTAAATATCTAAAACTGATTCACGTAAACACACTGAGATGATTACTATCCTAAATAAGGCCAGTTTTCAATCATTGTTTTATCTTTATTATTCCCTTAGATTTTAATTATATTTTAATTAACCACGATAAAACCGGAATAGCATGACTTACTGAACTGAATATAAAACACACTGTACCAAAGATTTCCATGTTGCATATTTTTCAAAATAAATAACTTATTAATACTATCGTGATAATTGAAATACGTTTTCACTTCTAGGTTTTTAAAGAAAGAAACTGTTGGTTTCGGGGAAAAGGAAATTCTAGAGTTGGACGCCACGTACGGCGCTATAGCTCGA
The DNA here is from genome assembly GCA_013436065.1 of Halocynthia aurantium. Taxonomy (NCBI): domain Eukaryota; kingdom Metazoa; phylum Chordata; class Ascidiacea; order Stolidobranchia; family Pyuridae; genus Halocynthia; species Halocynthia aurantium. The sequence goes on from QXVX01007917.1 coordinate 56,856, forward strand.
ATTGGCTTATACGGAAAACCAGATTTGATCCATATTTAAAAGAAACCGTGTTTGGTAGTAAATTATTTGTAAT
>QXVX01007917.1:58001-126525 GCA_013436065.1 Halocynthia aurantium
CAAACTTTCTTTGTCATAAATTTAGAAGATAAAACTTCCTCGATATATTTCTCCCACATTTTTTTTCAATACTTGAAATTCATTACCTTTTTCTTGCACGAAAATTTGAATGGAAACTTGCGACTAATATTTTTCTATCGGAGAATTTATATAGTAAAGAGAATATCAAATGTAAGCAAGATTTGAAGCTGCTTCGGCTCAAAATAGGATAAAATAGTGAATAATTTAAGACTGTTCAAATATTTATCCTCGGTAAAGGTGTAGGCAATTTCTTATAATTTCATGAATTTTGTCCAGGAGCGCTGCTCTTATTCAAAGGCCAGAAAAAGTTATTCTGCATTACAACGGTGTGGAACCCCAGGGTCCACTCTGGGATTTGTACAAATCAGAAGTTCCCTGTCTAGTATTAGCCCTATATGAACGACCCACTTCTATTTTCGGACGAAAAGTGAATGTCGTTGAACATCAGGCTGATGTAGCAAGGTAGGGTGATGACATTGGATAATAAAATTTGATTAATTTCCCCCAAAAAAACATCTTTTACTTTAACAGATTGGATATTTTAAATAATCACGGTGGAATATATTTGGACGCAGATATTGTAGTCGTAAAGCCATTTGATGCGGTCATGAATAATTCTGTTGTAATGGGCCTAGAAACACCCGGATATTATTGTGAGTTCCATGGCCAATCTAGCTATACCTACTTATACAGCAACAAGCTACTAAATAATCACTTTTACTAACATTAATCGATTCCATTTGTTCTTAAATTTCAGGTGCCGCTATTATACTTTCGGAACCACATTCAAAGTTCTTGACACATTGGTATTCTACATACAAAACCTTCAACGACGGAGAATGGAACCGACATAGCGGGAAAATGCCATTCGAGTAAGTTCCAACGAATTCACCTTACAATCATATCAATAGTATTGAACCTATTAGAGGGGTACAATGCTGTACACTACCATTATCACTACTTATGTACGTCCCCTGTTTTGGGATCTTCAGTGCATTACAATCAATAGCTATACAACACTTGCATACTTTACACTTCTCAAATATATGCTATCAACCAGATTGGGGCGTAAAGGGATATGATATCACGGTGCAAAGCCTTATACTGTTTGAACGAGTACCCTGAAACTATAGGAATGGGAAGTTCGATGATTCCCAACATTCTCACCATCAAAGAGCATATAGTGACCATATAGCTTTTTAAAACTCAAATTTCACTAATAATGTATTACTATTTCTCAGGATAAACCAGGCCCATCCTGAATTTGGGCTACACGTTGAAGAAAATACATTCTTAAGGCCCAGCTATCTTGACGGCATGGTTTGGTTCGAGGAAAAAAATTGGGACATATCAAAAAATTACTGTGTTCACCTGTTTGCCCGGTAAGAGATCTTCTGCATTATGTTGTCTTGCTTGCTTGCTTTATTTACTAAGTTCTACTACAACTATAAATACGTATAGTTTAATTATACTCTGTAGGGAGAAAAACAAAAAATGTACATTATAACATAGGACACAGTAGGTATATAGTACCAACAGGCTACAACATCACTGGCCTATCAACTAAATATTTAAAACTGCTTCACGTAAACACACTGAGATGATTACTATCCTAAATAAGGCCAGTTTTCAATCATTGTTTTATCTTTATTATTCCGTTAGATTTTAATTAAATTTTAATTAATTAACCACGACGAAACCGGAATAGCATGACTTACTGAACTGAATATAAAACACACTGTACCATTTACCCAATATCTGGTGGTCGTTTGAAAGATTTCCATGTTGCATATTTTTCAAAATAAGTAACTTATTATTACTATCGTGATAATTGAAATACGTTTTCACTTCTAGGTATTTAAAGAAAAAAACTGTTGGTTTCGGGGAAAAGGAGATTCTAAAGTTGGATGCCACGTACGGCGCTATAGCTCGAATTGGCTTATACGGAAAACCAGATTTGATCCATATTTAAAAGAAACCGTGTTTGGTAGTGAATTATTTGTAATGATTATATGTACAATATGATTTTGCTGGACCATGCAATGCATATGCATATATGTATATTTTATTAAATGCCCAATGTGTAAAAAGAAATAAAGTACAGTATATACCCTTGAGGTTCAAATTTTCGGCTCGATCCATGATTCGACTTATGAACTCTAGTACTGTGCCATTTGGCATTAAAAATATTAATAGTAGAATCCGCTTACACAACGAGTAATGAGCGCGAGCAACACATTATTGATTACTAGCACGAATCCGGGCAATATTTGTCTTTCAATAGGCCTTCTACCATATAGCGTTATAGAGTAATGAACAACTTCCTACCAACAGTGGTAACCCTTCCTTAGTAATCACAATGGCAGCAATTCGTACTTCGCACGATTTTGCTACAGTTAGCGCTGCGTGTGCAAACAGTATGCAGATAAAGTGGCAAGAGTACCAGTATGCAGATAAAGTGGCAAGAGTAGATGGCTAATCACAAGTATCATGAATAAGCGCCATGTAATTAGTAATATTTTGTTTTGAGTCATTTTTTCATCCTCAGCGTCATTGTCTGTCATTTATACGAAGCTGCGAATGCAGAGGTTAACGGTGAGCGAATTGAATCTGAAGCAGCTATTGAAATATTAAACAGCCAGGAAGCTAGTGTAGAAGGCTTGCGAAGATAAAGCGTAGTAAATAGAACATACATTGTAAAGGCTGAGTAGCAAATGTGCAGCATATTGTGGTATATATATATATATATATGGACTACATCGCATATCTGGCGAAATATACACATAATTTTGCCTCGAGCTAATGATAAATACTTGAACAAGAATTTGAATTTTGACATATTCAAACCTAAGGTTTTAATGATATGCAACTGTAGAAATTTTCAACAGTGTTTGGATATATGCAGTGAATAATAATGAGCAAAAGGAATTTGAAATTTGTGGTTGTCGGAGAGCGGGAAGCAGGAAAATCCGCTGTGATTGAGAATCTTTTTTCAGGTAAATATAAAATAATCAAGTCCGTATAGCGACCTATACAATTTGCTAGGCTTTTATTAAGACGACTGGTAATTAAATGAATAATACGTGATCTGAAACTTATGTAATACGGAGGTTGTGTTAGTAATAAGCTTCATAAAGCGGAAATTGTAACGAAAAATGCAAAAACATATGCTGCAACAGCAGCACACACATGTTACCGAGTATCTTGACATTGAAAGATTATATTGATCATCGCTACATAAGCAGCCGACTCATTCCACCTATTAGAATCGTATCATTTTAAATGGCCAATGTTTAACGGTGGCCAAACCATAAGGTTTATAATATTTAGATTTTACCTAAGAGTCTGTGTGCGGTTTACTAGTTCCAGGAAACGAACTATAATGACATTTCAATTACCATTTTCAAATAGGAACTCGATCTGAGCCGCAAAGCACCGGCCTTTCTTCGCACACCTACAGTCCTACAGCGATGTGTAGGGGATTTAATCTAATTTTGAAAGCAACTGTCACTAACTGTCTCCCCAATGAATCGGCTCACTCACTGGATTGTGATGAATTTTACATTAAACTCTCCGACAAACAAGCACTCTGCCGCCAGCCTAATGACGACAAAGTTCCAACGAACGTCGATGAGCATATGCTGTCGTGGAATAACGTTACCGCCACTATAGCAAATGTCGAACTGAGGAGGCCAAGCGTTGACAAATCTTCAAATGCAAGCAAAGCAAACAACCAAAGTCAATTGCCTGGAAAACAATATCAGCATCTAATAGAATCGCCCAGAAATCACAGGAAAGTACGTACGTCAAACTCTTCCGATTCCAAAGAAAAAGACGTTTGCTCAGATGCTGATGTAATTGACATCGAAGTTGTTGTCTGGGATACTGGTGGTGACAAAAAGTTTACTTGGCTCCACTGGTTTGAATGCACGGGCGCCGATGCAGTTCTTGTGTGCGTTCCACTGTCAACCATGTTACCGTCAAACAAAGTAGGGTTGGGATCTAAGTGCAGAGCCTCTCGCGATTTGCAAAAGTTTATGGAGGACCAGATGCTAAGCAAGAAAGCAAATAGTAGAACCGCTAACTACCGAGTTCCTCCCGTACTTATCGTCGGCACGAAATCTGATTTGTGCATAGAAAGGGAGAAAGGCGAGAACCTTTTAACATCAACAAAAGCAATTAATCACGGACTAAAGGAAGTGCGTAACTATAACCAGGCTATCGATCGTCACGGTCTTAAGTTTGCTCGTGAAATAGATGCCTGCGATTTCATTTCGTGTTCAGCAATGTACGAGGCAGATGGAGCTAAGGTTTTCGAAAGGGCGCTCGAGATAGTTTTAACCAGCGAAGGTGAATATCGAGCTTCTAAAGAACCGAACGAATCAACAGACAGCTTGAATGCTCAACCTTCCTATTTCGATGCTAATTTATACGGAGATCGGCTAGTCACGTCTACTCCGGCAAAGAAAAATGGCAACAGGGAAATGAGCATTATGGATAACCTTACCATATCAAGCCACGATAGAAAAACAAATTCAGCCGAAGATTTGCTTGAAACTGCTGATGTCACTGATGAAGATGAAACAATGTTGAAATCAAGCATTGGAAATCTGAATTCTACAGTTCCCTGTATCAGTTTTCCGCCACCTCCCTCCTTGTCGCCGCCATCTACTCGTCCTCCGTCGTCCGATTTATCGAGTTCTTATTCATCGACTTCCTCCTCCTTGGAATCCTTATGCGATTCTTTACCCGATTTACCTCGACCTGATTCGTTGTCAAATACCAATGAAAATATAGCCGGAAATTCAGAGTATGAAGTGGCCTCTTTGCAGAAGACCGTCCCCCCTATACCGATTCCCCGAAAATTGAAAAAAACGTGTGCCGGCTATTCTAGTGGCGAGTTAAAAAACCGCGATGAAATATACTTTGATGAAAACGTGATGTCGTCTTCTAATTTCATAGATGTGAAGCCCAGACCAACACGCGAAAGTATAATGAGAGGTGATCCTAGTATTAATAACAGATCTAGAAAATCATCTGAAGTAGAGAAGTTCGATAAAATATTTGTCAAGTTTCTGAAATCCTGAAAAAATGCGCTGAAGTGCGCCAAACATAACCGTGAGACTTTTGACAAGTGGGCACAAACCATACCTGAGATAATATCAATCAAGATATTGCTAGATAAAATGACGATCTTTTGAAAGGTGACCATGCTGTAAAGTATGCTTCATACGACCAGCGAAATCATACTCACAACAGCATGCAATCTTACAGAGAGAAAACAAGATGTATCAATAGTTACTAGGAGAGCTGCCCTATCTACCGAATTAATGTCCTGCAACTATTGTCATTTCTTTGTACATTTGCGTTATGATTTTAATGCATGAAATTTGTAAATAAAATTTTGTACATGTGCGTATGTTGATCAAAGTTGTTGCGTCGCTATTTCATCGTGTTCGTAATTGTATCCCGGTTGTAAATTTCTAGACGACATCCGAAACATACCGTCACCTGGTTCTCCGTCGTATTCCAGAGGATACTGTCGAAAGGTAGTCATAACTGGGTCGTCATTAGCAGCGAATAAACTGTCCTTGCATATCGGTGGGTCAGCAATAAGCGGATTCTTCGCCAGTAATACTATCCCAATCACAGAACCGATCGCTGAGGTGATGATGAATACTAGTAAAAGTAAAATCCAGTTTGGCTCTCTTGGTCCATCTGTAATATTGAAGAGATTTATTATGAGGATTGAAATATACAGATCAAATCTTCGCAATGCGACTCACCTTCGGCTGTGACTCCATGCACACATATCAGTAGCGTAGTTATAAAAACTAATTCCGTATAGAAAGATTTATAATCCATTACCACAGAATTCCTTCCCAAAATTCACTTAGTTCTGATGAATCTGTTATTAACACTGCCAAACAACTTACAACACTGCGATGAACTGTTGTAAAGAAGTTCGAATCCTTGTCAAGTTAAGATTTTTTCCTTTGCCCGAGGCAACAGAAATACGTGTTTTTTTACTCGCTATTCAGAATTGCCTGAAGTCATTTCTTGCTATTATATCAACACCGAGTTTCGCCCTTGATTACACCATCATGGATCATGGTAAGCATGTCAAAATATTTCTTATTCTACTCCTTATACAACTGTTCTTTCAATAATAATTCAGATCTAACTCTCAAATACTCTGAAAACCTTGAGATTTTCATTTCATTCATTTCCATAATAAAAACAATAAACAGGCATTGGTTTCCGAATACGTTCCACTGAACAAAAAGTAGAAATCAATAACATATACTTCGAACCTCAAAACAACCTTTATCTAGCAAACAGACCTTGGCTGGTTCGGCCCGACACCTAGCATAATTCCTGTTTGCATGAGGAGGTTTTCAAGGGAACACTGAATACAAAACAAAAAAATTATTCATAAAGAATAAGAGTAATGATAATTTCTCTGATAATAGCTACAATATTAACAACAGAAAGAGTAACGAAATTCTGACCATCCAAAACAGAAAGCGCCGATCTTCACCAAAAAAATCAAGGCTTTCCTAATAACTAAAGAAATCGAAGAGGGAACAAAAAAAGGTGAAAAATACAGTGTCTCCTTATTGCGAGATTGTGAATTAGTAAGATTTGTTGAGAAAAATACAGAAGCGTATAATCCAGTTGATTATGTACTCGAGACAAGAGATGATAACGTGATAATCGGTAATCTCTGGACAGTTGAAAGAGGTACTGAGATATATTTACACAGAAAACCTAATTGGTTGGAGAAGAAATGCCCTACATAATGCGGTAAATGTATGATTATATTACATTACCCCTTAAGTTTGGTTAAAAATCCCTGATAGTCTTTTTCTATTGCCTTTCATATAAAATTAACATGAATGTTTTGAATTCTAAAGTAACAACAACCCCCAAAGTTTATAGTGAGGAAAAAAATAATAAACAATAAAATTCATGCAAAACCTATACTCAACACCACATTATTGAGGGCATTACTTTAGTTAGATGAAGATCGTATTGTCATGTTTTTTTTAATGTTCTGGTTTTGAGATTTTCATTTGGCAGTTTGAATGTTTAATGATCACACTACACAAATACACTTTCTGCATCAAAAAGGGGAGTTTGTTTGAACTAAATTAAAATTTTGCGTACTGTAAATATATGAAATATTACACTGTAAGTGCTATTTCAGTAGTACAGGCAGCTGATAGGCAGCGATTGATATTAGCGTTATTCAGCAAATTAGATCTGACAGTGGAATATTCCTGAATTTACTGTCTGCATGTAAAATTACACTCAGTGACCAGACATCTACGCATGACAGAATGACGAACACATAAGACAGGGGGAAGACCGTCAAATGAAATGAAAAGGAGACGCGCATAGAAAAATAAAAAATGAATCTTGAAAAGAAAATACTGTAATTGCAGTGTTCCCTCTAGATAAATGATAAAATCCTCGTGCAATAGGAAACGGGTATGGGTAAAAAAGCGATCCCCTGCCAATCATAAAATAATGTATATGGCAAGCATGAGATCACCATGAGAAGAAGAGAGTACAAAACTTTAAACCGTGGAATTTCAATAGGATATTGAAGATTATGGCTTTATCTCAATTTGGAAACAATTATCTATATGGTATAAGTCGCATACAAAATAAGTGTGGGGAAACCCTGCTACGATCCCAAAGGATACTCCAATGCATCCATTTTGAGAAGCATGTCTTCTATTATTTATCACAACGTGTTAGCAATAAATATGCAGGTAGACACATAACAAACAAGAAGATTATGGTCTATGTTAAACAAATTTACCTTAGTTTTCAGTTTACTGAATTAAAATCAATAAGCCGGGAAAGGAGAATAATGGGTGTTAGTAAAATAAAACTGACCCCAAAATTGCACTGAAATTATGAGTTATCAGGTTAGCAGAATAAACTGATACTGATACCTTGAATACACATTGCTTCCAGATAATTCAATTCATCATCCTCATTAGCATTTTCATAGGCTTTAAAATACTTAAAATGATTATAACACAGGTGGCTGCACTACTGAGTAGTGAGCCAGGATGCTGCTGATTGAAATTCTTAGTGACACCTTATATCAACAAGTGCTTAAACGAAAATGGCATATATTCTCCTTATTCGCCATGGAAAAACAAACAAGAATAGGATTCACCTGGACCGTGACTACTATCAAACTATGGATTTCAACAAAATCAGGTTATTAATAGATAAATTTTGTAATAGTTGAGAAATGCCAAAGAATTATAATACACTTTCACCATCAGTTTAAATATTTTTAATTCAAAACACCGATATTTCTTTCAATCTACTAGAGATATCTCATTTAACTAAATATACTTTGTAGTCACTGTAATATTATCACATCTACACAGTTGAATTCACAAAGTCAGATAGTGAAAAGAGTTGCTAACTAAGGCCCCATATAAACCTTATTATTTTTACTCAGCAAACACCTGCACTGACTGGGTGGGTGATAAAGTCAATTTTGGAAATTACTAATATAAACAGTTCGATTTAGGACTGTCAATACAAAAATGACATGAAAACTCGAAATGTCACAAACTGCCTGCAATGACACGAGAGCAGATGTTGATGAAGATGGAACGCTGCGACTGAGGCAAAACTAGCTGTAGCAAGACAGAAGCCATGATAGAAAGCCAAGCTTTACAACGCAGGTAGATCAGTTCTTTTTCAATGCTGAAATGGTGGGATCGCGTTCATTGCCATTCCTTACAATTATCCCTGAAACAGAGAGCATGGCGGTGGGGCAGAATCGAGCCATGATTATTCTCAAAGGTGTTTTTGTGATAGAATAGGAATCTAGTTGTCAGAGAAATGTGTTCTGAATACTAGCCTCAGACTCTGTCGAAATATTGTCCGCATCGTTTTTTGATGATTTCGTGTTAGGAGACCTCGGATAACGTGACCTGCTGTGTTGACTACGACCTTTAATCCCATCGCCAGTTTTTCTGTCATTATGACCACAGTCACTGTCATCATCAGCCCACTCATCTTCTGGATCGGTATCGCTCAAAGACGCATCGTCTGTAAGATCTTCACGATCCGAACACGACTGAGGCGTCGTGGCTCCCCCGCTTGAAGACGATGAGGACTCTCCCTCGATAGGGATAATTACTGGACTTAACTCCAGTTCTGTATCTCGGGAATCAGTCTGACTGAAGACAAGTATTACCTGAGAAATGGTGAAGGTTTAAAACTGCATGGCAAAAGCATATGCTTCTTATGTAGTCTTGGTAAGAAGACAGCAGAAGCCAGTATTACTACAGCATATTATTAGCAATTAAGAAAGAATATGAATAAAGTGAGCACTTGGTGGTACACTGCGAGTCTTGACTCACTACATGAAGTATTCCAAAAAAGATCAATGTTTTTTTAAATATTCATTGTCTTTTTCTAAACTTATGCTACACCACTTCAATCTTAATCTCTATTATCATTATACCCTACTATATTTATTGTCGGAAATTGGCTAATGTGACATCAAACCATGTGTAAGGAATAAATATTTTTCTTCCGGAAGAAAATTCTTTGCTAGCAGTCCACTGCTATACGAATTTTTAAGCCGAAAGTAACCAGACAGAAAAATGCAGGTAGTTGCTGTTGTACTACTATAGTATTTGTTCTACCTGATGTTCGGGTAGGGTTAATGTTATAATTTCTTTTGTGCATAATAATAGATAGCACATACTAGAGATGCACCTCAATATCTTTCATATTAACAAAAAATGGTGTATTTATCTCGTAATCAAACATGAATATATTTTTCTTTCAAGATGAGATGTATATACACACATGAATTTATAAAAGATATTCCAGCACTTCCAATAATTTCTAACTGGAATAGCAAACATTAGCAAACACAAAATCATATACTTCCAAATTAGTGAGGTAAGTGAGGTATATTTTTCAACTTATCATATTGCTCACATATATTATGTATGCTTGCATGATCAAAGCATGATATGCATTGAGTCACCATCTAATTCCTAATTACCTTAAAATTCGGTGAAAACACTCTATTCGTCCTGTCCTTGTTAGCCTTGTCAAGTTCCATTTTCGGAATGGTCAATGCTAGCATGTCCTTTTCATGAGGCATGTGTTTACACTGGTAAATTAGGAAAAAATAGTCAAGAATATATATCAAGTGAATATGAATTAATAAAAAGCACCAACCCTGTAGTAGCTTCTCGCACTGCCGTTCGGCACTATGCTGTTCGGATATGAAGCTAAAAACAAAAGATGAGCTGTATTATATTTTAAATCAACTTTAAGGCACAGAAAGTGTAATGCGCACAAGCACAAGGTTCTCCATTCTATGCTTAATGCATCACATGAACTAATCAATGCAGCTATTGTGATTCACCCACAGGCTCTCAAATTCTTCATTGTCTCTCAAAATTTGAATTATATATAACTATTGCCTTATCTTCGAATATCAGTGTAAATTCCACAATGGCAGATAACATTATTATTTCACAGTTCACAGTTCATTAATTTGATAGCAATAAATGGAATGTGACTGCAGCTGATAAGAAAATTGTGAATATGTAATTCAGTAAGCTGACCTCCAGTATGTCTTTTTTCTGGTTTTTGCATGTGTTGGACGAAGAATGTGTTGAACCAAAAGTGAAATAGCTTTTCCTGCAAAAGCATCATGAAATTGTCAATATAAATAGAATACATTTCCTTATGTTATCTATGTGTAGTAATTTCAGCATAATTTTTACATTGGCATTTCACACAGTCGTTAATTATATACAACAAAATGACTCCGCTCGCTGCATATTCGTCACATGCAAGTCTGTTAAAATCACAGGCGTAATCATCAGATCACATCAGTCAGAGTAATAACCCCACAACAGAAAATCAGGATTCATTAATGCATCTGCTACAAAGAGTAAACCCATGCATCAACAGAGGGTTAAGATCTGCGCTATCGCTATGACTCACATTAACTTCATATTACGACACTTCCTGCATCACAATACGCATTAAAGTGAATCAAAATGCAACGGCCATCTAACCAGTGTAGCGTGAACTGTATTTGGTTTTCCTTTTTCATATACTATATTAAACCGGGTTCAAAATAAAACACTATACAGAAGATACGCGCTATGCAAATTGTGATTCGTAAAATTCATATATATATATTGCATATACGCCGTCAAAAAATTAGCAAGTTAATGACAAATAAATGTTGGTCGATTTTTAATCCTCCGGTGGTCAAAAAATTCATAAGAAAACTTAACACTGACAATATCTTCAATCTCAAACTCATAATGAATCCAATATATTGAGGGAATAATATAATACTTTGTTTGCTACATATATGCAATTGGTACATTGCTGGAATTCCATGAAGAGCAATTATACATATATAGGGGACATTCTGTATTAATGCCATGGAGAGACATTCTCAGTTTTATTAAGTTTTTGTCCATAACCTGTTTTAATTGACTTGAAACTCAGATGGATCAAAAAAAGGAAATGACAACTTGTACACATGGATAGCCATATATCGCTTGTCAAGTTTGCTGACTGTAGCAGCATTGCTTTGGAATAAGTATTGCAGATAGACATGTCTGGCCATTGTGCTGAAATTATCAACACTACAATACTGCTTCTCGTATAACGTTATTTCGTACAACTGCATAGATTTACTGTATGGACTATATGACATAGGTATGTCTAATATAGTTAATACAGAATTAATAATTTACACAAGTCTGAATCCAGTTTACAACTGAAACATATGACAAGACCCTTTTAATGTATGAGCTATTTTTGGCGCTAAAAGAGAAACTACTTTCTGCCTTTGCATAAGGAGTTAACTAGCACACGCCTTTCTTCGTTAATAGCACGTATAATCTCCGAGCGGACTCTCCAATTAAAAACTTCTGTAAGGAGCACACCCAATGTGATTAATAATTTATCGAGATGGAGTTAGACTTGCCTGCTTTTCAAATTAGCTACATGAGGCATGTCACAGTATGAAGAAAATCTCTATATCTTTAATTCACATATGCTATTTGTGACGGTAGCCATGATTTAATAGTAACTTCACTTATAAAAATTACAGACCTTCCTTATACCTTTCCGATTGAAAAACTCTATTTTCATGTCGCCACAAAGAGGGAGAGGTTGCGGAAGGTCGAAAATAAGCAAGCGGTCGTTTCGAACCACGAGGTCTGGATTTGACGTGAACAATTTAACTTTCAACTGGTTCACTACGAAAACGGGTTCTGCAAAATTAAGAAATAAATCTTATGAAATCCATATAGAAAATATGGGCAACGCCTTTATCTGCTATTCATTAAATAATCAGAGAATTTGAAATGGCTTACTCAAATTATTTGTTAGTGGTAATGTGTCGAGCTGGATGCTGTGGAGCAGTAACGTTTCGGGCTTGTATGTTAAATTACGTTTCAACATTTCGGCATAGTACTCGACATATCGTCTCTGTGAAGGGATAGTCACACCCTGAATTGAAGAGAAAATAAAAACGTTAAGGTGCTGGTCAGTTGATCAAGCAATATTATAAGCTTTATATTATAATACACTGTATTCAGTGATACAAATAGGTTTTGGGAACTTGGAGTCCACTGAGGTCTGTGAGGCTGAAGTTCAGAAGGAAGAGAGATAAACGCTTTAAGCCCCAAACCCATTGATAAATATTTTGGAAAGTGAAATGTAGGAGAACGCCTTCCCACTGCATACTCCCCCCCTCCATTTCGACTCGACTGTATATTATTTCCTAGTCCTAAATACCTTGTCGTTTATCGTCCTGGCCTGTCCATAAAACCGCAAAGCATCGACGGTTGTTGAGAATTTTCGTCTGTGTAAAAGGTAGCAACATATCATGACTCCTGTTCGACCCTGTAGAATGAAGACACACCGATTGGCTTGTGAAGAAAGCTTACAACGGCACAATAGCCATAACAAATGAATAAATTTAAAAAAATGCAGGAAATTCTGGCAAAAGTTTTCTTATGGTATTAGTAAATCAAAATATGATGACGTTCACAGCATACATTCTGTATCTCTCCGGAGCCTAAAACCAAGATATTTGGTCCTGATAAATTAAATTTTACCATAGCTGAAAATGTATATAAAGATTTGAGGAAAAAAAAAGTTTAGAAAACAAACTTTTCCAGCTTTGCAGTGAACAGCTGCGATATTGTTTTTGTCTTTTCTCAACCAGAAGTCCATATCATCACAAAAAGGCTTGATGAGTTCAAATTTGGGAGGGTTGTGATCGTCAAAAGGAAAAGCAGCCACTAAAATCAATGGGAATTTTTTTTATAGATGATGATCTGCCTCAAATATTGATATGAGTGAGAATACAATGCAGTTCATATGATCAAACACTGTATTTGTAGCAAATTAAGTAAAATTGGAGTACAAGGTCTTGCCAACAGTGATCGAAAACCAATGAAAGCCTCTACTTTGAATCCAGACACACGTTATAATCGGAAATGTGCGTTCAAAGCAATTTTGAATTTCCTGTTGATTAGGCATTTCGATGTGATATTTGCACAAGACTTAAATTAATTTGGATTCCAAGGAATTATAATAAAAGTTGCAACTTGATCATTTCTTTCTTATTCCGATGGGAGGTAGTTTCGCCAAAAAACCTGCTTACATTAGGTACAAATATTGTGCATATTTTCGCACATAAATCAACTGACATCAAAACCCTGTAACTATTCATGAATAATATGACCCTTCCAGAATGGCTGATTTAAAACAAAGAATTTAAAATACAGTATCGTAATTTCTATCCATGCGTCATAATCTTATGGGGGTTGTCTGCAAAAAAAGGCAGATTTATACAAAGAGGGTCAGATAATTTGAAGAGTTGAACATAAGTCAGTGGTAAAAATGATAGGTAATTCAAATCAGACAGGTCAACCAAGCCTTGATAAAGATTATATTATTGCAAGTAGAAAAAAATTCACAAACCTCTTTTACAAAATTTATCGGGGTCGTATGTTCTTTCTGAACATCTGAAAAAGAATGATATTTCAGTTGACAAGCATACATAGATAATTGGTTTATATCTTGATACAATAAATAAATATGTTAATGTATACCCATAGTAAATAGTAAACTATAGATTAGTGTAGGCTTATAATAAAATTGTATTCCCTGATTTCTATATGAAATACAGTAACATATTACTGAATAGTTTGATATAACCACAAAAATCATAAATTAAACGATACATTAGCTTCTATGAGATAGTAGTGAAATAGACTAGGATTACTGACAAATAAAAAATGGGATGTTAACAATATTACTAGGATTATTGACAAATAAAAAATGGGATGGTAATAATATTTAACTCAAACATGAAAATGTAGAACAATATAATGTACCTGATATATCATATTTACCACGTAAATATTGTCCTCATTTTTGCTGACACATATGTACAATAGTTGGATATAATTTTTTAGCACAGTAGTCACTAGGTATTTCTAGAAACCGGTTGTTGCTCATTATATAGTTTGTGTTAGAATGGTACTCACAAGTTGTATACTTTGTAATGATCTGGATGCTTCGATTCTAGGAACCTGTAATATGATAAAAAAATAACAACGGTAAGCATTTAAAGTATGATTATATATAACTTATCAGAACACAGAAGTAATGAGTCACTCAGGAGTGAACAGAATAAAGTATGCGATAGATTCCTAATTTGAGCAAGACATGAATTCTAAGAATAACTAAAATACTTCCCGAGCCAAGAGTTAGTAATTCTAGACAGAAATCAGTTTATAAAATTAGATTCATTTTAATATATACTAATTTTACTTAAAATTTCGCAATAATAATGCTTTGATCAGATCCAAACAATTTTCCGATCATAGCCAATTCCCTAAATGTTTTTGCATTCAGGCCTCTGTAGTACCTACGGGCAAAATGACAGCAAGTCAACTCACACATGCAATCGCAAAGCAATTGACCTCGGAGCTTTTCATTATTCAAATTATAATATTACTTTTGTAAAATCTTAGGTTTTCTGATTAAGTCTTAACGTTCTGATTAACATTACAAAATATCTCCTGCATTATTGCTAATTGATGAGACAAAATTTATGTGATCACTTTCCAAAAGCACTTTCAAGCACACTGTCATGGCAAGTGAAAGAATAGATCTTTAGCTGCTGTATAACGAGAGTTCTAATTATTCAAACACTTTAGCAGATTAAAATGGTGAGCTTAACAACACTTACTTGACAACATCATCAATATTATTTCTGTAGAGCCCTTCCACTTTTTCTGCAGGAAAACCCATGGCAAGAATATTCGGGCAAATATCTATGGAAACAAACCATACAATAAGAAAAACATGGAAATATAAAGCATAGAAAAGGCAATAGCCAAGTGAAATGAACAGTAAATAATGAAGTTTTATTCTAATTTTTAAAAATTTTGGGAATTTGCTTACTGACACATCAGATCAAACAATACCCGAAGTAGAAACACTAATTAACATGAGAACTTTGCTCAGAAAATCCTGCATAGAATCGAATATTGATAGTAATCCATATGACTGTGCTTTCACTATGTATATTCTGCTGTTTGAAGCATTGCTTGGTAGAACGATTACTCAATACGATCTAATGGAAATTATATACGATACAGCATGGATTTCACTGGATTCAGTGATCAAATAATTTAATGGAATCTGATACGAAATAAAATCTATAACATAATCCTATCTCCAGCATATTCATAAAGCATTTTATTGAAACTAAGTGTACTAGTGAAATATTCAGATTATTTCTAGTAAAATGATCAAAACAATACTTCCTTTTCTTGCTATTGCAGTCAAGTAAGATGCTTTACCCTCAAAGAATTGACCAAATAAACTACAGTAACTCACATGTAAGATCGAGGTCAAATCCACCCTCTCTGTATCTTCTCTTTTTCTTGCTCACCATTGACTTTATTGTGTTGGACATGTTGCTATTCCTTTACTGCTCACTAGCAGTGAATGATGGAACTTCACTCTCTTTCCGAATACAAATTCTTAGGGAAAATTTACAAGATAACAATATCTGTAAAAAAGTCATAATAATTACATCTGTATTAAAATTCCTGATGTACAGATGGTGCATGCTGAGTGGTTTCGGCATGTACTACTGAATAAGTTTCTAAATTTCAGGATAGTCCAAAATGTATTTGATGTATTCCGAATACGTCAAACTGAAACGAGTCATGGTGATTATATGGAGATATATTAATACTGTCTATCAATCTAATAATACCGGTATGTGACTGATATGTGAGTGTACTAATCATATTAAAAACAGGAACATTACTGATATTAAAATCTCTCACATCAACTACAAACACTCATGCAGACCAAAAAGACTTGGATGGCATGGCAACATGTGGGAAAAAGCATTACTCCAGCCCAATGAGGAATGATGGCAAGTATAGTTTCCTGTCGATCAGCATTGTTGTGGTCGCCCAGAAAAGCACAGTGCTCGGAAAAACTGGTTCGAGGCCGTTGTCCTACCGCAGTTCATTCCTAAAGATAGACCTAGCCCACCTGACTGGCTTTTGACAAGATAGCAATGAAACAGATTTTAAAAAAAAATCCAGGCATTTTTGAGACATTCGGCGCTACTCGTATACCTTACTTCTCTGAAGTTTCGTACAAATTTAGTCCACTAATTTAAGTATACTATCGCAAAGAAAAAATGATCTCGTTGCTTTGAAAAATCTATTTTAACTACAGTTACGCTATTTACGACTCGTAGATGATATTCATTAGGTGATGTAATACATTTTTTTCCAATTGAAGCAAAAATGGATTTAGTGCAGAGAAGGCATTAAATGCTTAAACATGTGATAACTCAGCAAGCTTTGTATTGCTCCTGGTATTATTGTGAGTTGTATCTATGCTTCTTGTAACTCCGGTTCTTGATTGTAATCGTACAAATATAGAGTATAGGCTATATGATACCGTGCAATGAGCAGGAATAGCACATGACATAGGCTCTGCTCGAACGTGATTTCTATTGAAGGAATCAAAAGATAAATGCTTTTCCCATGAATTCACTTTTGTGGGTAAGGTTGCATGAATAAATTCTTTGGAAATCTAATATTTTTAAGACAATGTAAGAATTTATAAGTAACAAAAACCTTGAATAACTACACAGACTTTAAAGCTAAAACAAGATCAAACTAAACAATTTGTCACAAATTGCCAACCACTAAATTCAAGTATCTGTAAATTATCTGCCATACAATGCCAGTTAATGCCAAATTTTCAGCAACGATTTCTGGAAACGTCAGTTTGATATATGAATAGATTGTTCCACGTATTCGTGTAGACCAATCATATGAATTCGTTCCACAACTGCTACAAACGAAGTAGCATATCAAATATCACAGTAAAATCCAAGCATCAAACATATCAAATTAAGTTAAAATGATATGAAGAGACTATAGGTTCCAAATGATGCTTTAACTAGGTTCTTTGGATCTTGCAGAATTTACATTATATTAACTGGTTATACGATCAGACATATGCAAGCCAAGGCCTATTCAGTGAATTGCATGTCATTTTGACAGATACACTCAATGGATTTGCAAATATAGGTAACAGTAAGCATTTATCACCTGCATCAATATTATTTCAATTACTGATAATAGTCTTCTCCATGTTTTCAAGTCTAACAAGTGCATTTCCCCAAGAAATATCACACTCCAAACATCTTGAGAAATACTAATAGTAGATATAAGTAAGTTAATTTTTACCCAATTAATACTAGGTAGGTTAAAAGTACTATGGAAGAAATAGAACTGAATAGCAGGGATAAATACACTATTATTCACCACTGACTATCTGAGAACTAAAAATAACTGGAGTGAGGTGGATTACTTAAAATTCCACTTTCAGTAGTTATCTAATAAATGAGGGTGAAGATACACTAGCTATGGTAATTATAGTCTTACTGTTTCTAGTTCACAACTCACAAGTCTGCTATAGAGCTAAGTCAGCAGCACATACGGTAATATATTACTCCTACCCTACTGTGTAGTGAATCAAAAGCTCCCGTGCATCGTTTACTGCAGGACTTAGTATATTTCAAACGGCTCCATATAAAGCTTACCTACCGTAAGACGACTTGCAAAGTGACTATTCTGATTCACTGTTTATATAAGCAGAGCTAGCACTAGCACCGGAATTGATGACGACACTGCATCTCTAGCATTAGTTGTAAGAGCAACTTCCTGCTGGTCGAGATGAATAGATGCCAAGCAATATCTATGCACAAGCAGTAAATGAGCATATAATATTGCACCCTAGCGGCAGGTTTGATACAGGGCATAACAACATGATGCATAGCCTCTGATCTATCTAAGCCATCTGTTTTTTTTATAATTTGTCACGCCATATCAGAACGATTGCACATTAAATCTACTAAATAATAAAGGAAACATTGCATGACCTAGCCAAGCAACAGCATCCGCACTGAATTGATTAATGACGAAACCTAACAATGGGTTTTAAATATTCCAACACGCCGATATACAATTACATCGCACTTTATCATGTGTTTCCTGTGCATGATAGCAGTGTTCCTCAGGGGTAAAAGACCTGATGCATGTCTCTCCTTCATATCCAAAGTGTAATATTAGGGTGAAACACTGAATAATTAATGTTGTGGTTTACTTTTATAAGCCATGCTTCAATTTTACATAATGGTATAACATAAAGTTATGATTTCCTATAAACATTTCAGATCAAGGACCTTATCCATACAGTTTTAAAACCTTTATACTGGCAATATAAGGAAGAGACTTATCAACGCAAAAAATTATCTACCAATGGAATGAAGAATGGCATGATGCGATGACGATGGCACACTCACACACATACCAAATTAAAAGCGACTGCATTACCTTATTTTTCATGTAATGACGCAATTAAAATTTATGATATTGCAGTAATCGATTATAGTAAAATTATATTAAAATATGTAGTGCATGTACGATAGAACATTCAATGCAACAAACCAAGCGGTCATATGAACAGATAATGAACAAGGCTGTTTTTTTGCCCCTGTTATAGCAAAATGGTAGACATGATAAAGTGATAACTCGTAAGTTAAAGACAAAGATGCTAATGTCACATCTGAAAGTGTCAATATGGTAATCTACAGTCATGTATAACATAAAATAAATAGTGCCAAATATCTTTGTAGTATTCAGTATAATGCCTGTCTACAAATTTCATTAAGACCACTTATGTTCAAATTGTTTGGAACACCGTACAATGAGTCAGTATACAAAACTGGGTAAGCTGTAGCAGATTATGAGGAAATGATGGCATCATATTTACAGTATATAATTATATAAAAATAGCTGATACTTCAGCGTGATATGCCGTAATACTGAAGCATTGAATTAAAACATGAATTTTTGTTCTTCAACTCTGCTCTTTTACTCTTCAACCTATCTAACAAAACAGAACCGCAACACTGTTACTAATACTAACCCAAGCAGTCTAAATTCATTACAATATCTTAAGCCATGCTCAAGATAATAGTACGACCATATAAGATTCAATCATTACTTATGAATATACGAGACTCAATATCCAAATATAAGTCATATGTTCGCTGTAATACGAATCTGGACGATACACTAAAATTACTCTGTATACGTGTCAGGTTTGAGCAAAAATAGAACATGTCAACTCCACTTCTGAGAAAAATCAACATAATCACTGAATCCAGATGAATGAAATCTCTGCTGGCCAGAAATATTGACAATTATACAAGGTTATACCAGCAGACACTATTAGAAAATAAATCCTAAAAATATACAAGACATTCCAAGAGTATACATTACTACTACTCATTTGGGTGACCCATTTAGAGAGTGAATTTAGAGAGACTGAAACAATGAAGCCTATCAATACAAAAACAGTTCAAGATGAGGGTAAAAATTCTTCAGTGAGTCTTGTGTCCGTTAATATGTAAGGTTGTAAATACATCACAATGGGACTGTATCGATACATTACGAATAAGATGATTCTTATTCACGAAGTTTAGTACATCAAAATGCAACATAGACCTTGCAACCTGAATGCATGTAGATTTACAAGGATAGGACTAGATACTAAAAATACAACCAATACAGAAAAAAAGAAAATAAATTCAGCTAAATATCAACATCATATCTGAAGAATGAAAATATTGAGTAATTGTAATATTAATAATAACATTAATTAGCCTAGAATAATGTGACGTGATAATTTCAGAATGCTGCATTGGAAGAACAGTCACTATTCACGCACAGCAACACAAGACACTCACTAGTATTCTGTCTAACATTAATGGAACAATTACGATCAGCAATTTCAGTCTTCTAAATGGTAATATTAGTTAATGTTTTCAATTGATTCAATGGAAAATCTAGGACTTCTTAGTGCAGTATTACTGGCAATGATATATATCCATTTGGTAATCCTACAATATAAGTAGCTTGAATGTTAACAAATGTAAATCAATGAGAGCACAGTCATAATGCCATTCATTTCATCCTGTTACAGTAAGTAGTAGTATTCAATGCTGATTTACACCAGGACCTGCATATTACAGAATATGTAATAGTAATAATGGAATCATGGACTTGAATAGATTAAACAGTCAAACAGCAATGTAAACACCTACATAGCTATGGGCTATTTTTCCCTATTAGCTACTTTCAAAACCTACATAAAAACATTTCTGCTGCATTTATTTATGGTTTCTAAACTCTAAACTAAATCGTCTTCGATAGCACAGGCTCAATTCATAGTAATTCTCGTGTTCAGAAGCGGGAAGAAAATGACCACACAGGTGATTAATCAGAGTTTCCTCAATGAGTCCATTCACCGCACTGAAGGTATGCTGCTATATGTATTGCATATGCCTGGTAGTTGCAAGTATGGGCATATTTACAAATCTGTTGATATTTCAAGCACTTGCTATTTACATTAAATACAACCTTAAAAAATACTGTAACTCTTTCATATAAATCAAAATTTGGAAGGAAATCACGAATAATAATTCAATGCTAAAACCTTCCTCCAATATGATCTATACTTCCAAAGTTGTTAACTTTTTCCCGATTGCTCATTGAACCACTTAACCTCATCTCGGAGATGTCTTGCATTTGTAACACAATTGGACATTGTGTGCTTCTAAAGACAAACAAGGAGTAACCTAAATAATGCAAACCAAACTTAAAACTGTCCTCAATCTAACCTGCTGAATACCTATTATCAATTTTGTAGCTGTCACACACCAAATTTCTGTAAGGAAGATTTTCTCTTCCCACGTCTACGTTTGTGTATAAGTTGAGTACAAAACGAACAATTTACTAATATAGGCTCTCTGTTCAATTCTTCTTTCTAGGTTGTTTGCCTGAGAAAGTTACGTCTTGGTTGAATCGTCGTTGAAATATGCAAAATGTAAGTATCGTTAAAAAAGCGGCACATACAAATATACAGTAATTTACCTGTCAGGAAACACACAATTCAAAGCTCAACATCTTTCACCATATACAGCCCCAGAACAACCCCTATATTACCCTTACATAATATCGAGGAGGTGTCAACGCGAACGCAGAGGAACAAAGTTGTTGTTAATATCGCCACCTTGTGTTAAATAAGCATCCTGTCCAAGTGAGCATTTCAATGTCCTTCGGCACGAATATCCCTCAAAACACATACAATAAGAATGCATAGGTCTGACTTCTAACAGACTTGGGATAAATGCAAAATTCACCTTGTGTTAAATCGGCATCCTGACCAAGTGAGCATTTCAATTTCTTTTGGCATGAACATCCCTCAAAACACATATGATAAGAATGTATAGGTCTGACTTGTAACAGACGAAAAAATGCAAAATTACATCAATGTTATAGAAATGGTTTATATTCACACACTTTGGATGATTTGTTTTTAATAAAATGGGAATATTATAGTCATCCATCCTTGTAGGTCACAAAACTCGATCCCCTTTTCATCTTGCAACTTGTTGATTGTCTAAGAATTTGGACCTACCAATACACTTGATCAACTGCTTAGAGCTCGACCAAGTACAAAGAACTCAAGTGAAGTGACACATTACATAGATCAATAGAATAATCATGTTTGCTTTTGGATTTAAAGTCAGTCATATGTATGGTATTAAGGTTCATTAAACAGAGGGTCACATCAATTCAGTACATAAAGAAGTAACATTCATAACACAATTACTGGAATATGAGTCAAGATCACATTTAATTTAAAATTTTCTTTATTCCAGGTTCATCCTTATACAAATATGGCTGGCCAAATTCTAATAACACATTTACTGATTTTACTATGTACTAAATACATAAACCACAACATAATAAGCAAACATAGAGCACCATAAACATTCAGAACTACCCCTCTTGAAAAACATGTTTGGTGTGTATTTGCTGAGCAAGTTAAGTGTTTACAGTACATAGACAAGGATTGGTTAAATAGTAACCAATAAGTCTGTCGGAAACTCGAAAACAAATCTTTTCAACAGTGGTATTTTACTTAGTAAGTATTACCACGCTGTTTGCTGTAATGAACATCTTAGTGTGCAACTAAAGTAACTTCTAGATTTTGATCACTATTTGAGAGAAATGACAAATAAGCTGATATGCTTGGTTTTTATTTGTGGTAAGCAATCATAATTGCAGACAGTATTTCGTTGGTGTTCAAATACCTTAACACATCACAATAGTTGTGGATAAGGCTGAAATTGGGAACAGCTTCGAAATTCTTTCTGGAATCATAAAATTCTAATAGGGAAGATAATAAAATAGCTATCATCCCTATCCAGGTATTCATATATCCATTCATTCTGTCTACGCTGGTGGTACGGACAGGAGATGTCCTGATGAGTTTTTCTATCTAGGTGAGATTGCATTAAATTGTTTATTTTTAAAAACACAGTGTGAAGGGGGTTGTTTTTGAAACATTCAATATACATGTTTTAGCTGAAAAATGCTACAAATTTTACCGTGGGCAAATACCAGTCACAAGACAAATAGCATCAGAGAAATGCAATCAGTTGAATTCAAAGCTTGCAAGTATAGAAGATACTGAAACTCAAACACAGCTTGTGCAGTGGATAAACAGGTGCTTACATAAATATAAATTGATTTCATTCCAAAGAATTTCAGATAAGACGCGAACCTGTAAATTGTTGCGAGCGATTTTAAAATCTGTGATGGAATATCTATGTAATATTTTATTAGCGATATGAAACACTAAACAAATAATCCTTATGCATAGGCACGAATACAGCATGGTGTCTTACTGGATCGGTTTGACCCATGCTAATGATATATCGGAATGGGATGATGAGGACACCACTATCACATACACAGCCTGGGATCAAGGTTGAACACTGGGACATAGAAATTTAACATTTTCAATCACCAATACATTTTGATAACAACTAAGATAGGCAAATTTGTTTGAAGGTCAGCCAACTGGAAGTTCGCATGAAAAGTGTGTCATCATGTCTTTTCAGAGTTCGCTCAGCTGGAAGACAGAGAATTGTAAACATAAGCATTTCTTCATCTGTGAAACCGATGTTAATCCAGGGTACTCCATATCAATGCTTTATCTTTTGCAAAATAGCAGTTCTCATCCTCTTACTTTTAGAATGGAAGTTGCTCTACGAAGCATTGACAAACTCAAATCATTTTGCAAATTTCGTTCAACGGGTTATGATGCACATCCTACAAACTGCAAAAAATATATTTTATGCTTCGGAACTAAGCAATTTATCTACAAGTAATGAATGCCCTTATCAATTTCTTATGTTCTCCATAAAAAATTAACCTTTCTTTTTGGACAGCTGCCGTCCCGGAGAACTTTTCAGCATGGAACACAAAGTGTGTACGCCAGAAGGTCCAAATGTCGTTTGTAGAAGTCAAGTAATTGAAAGTAGTAAAACTGATGGAACATCAGCGCCATCAGTATCCACATCTACAGAATCTGAATATGAGTATGAATATGGGGAGAGTGAATATGATGACAAAGAAGTCGGAGACTTACCAGATGAGAATGAGGAGGGAGTAGAAGATCTGGGTGAAACCAATGACCGAGAAGAAGACAATAATTTCATTTGTAAAGACACAGATTACACTAAGTTTGGGAAAAAGTGCTATAAGGTTGGTCCAATCTCATGTTCATACGTTGGAAATGTATATACAGTCGTCCCTCGCTATATCACGGTTCACTGTTCACGGATTCACTACATTGCGGATTTTCGAAGATTTTTGATTTTCAAAATTTTCAGCGACCTGAAGAATATCTTTACATATGTTTTTATAAAAATAGCAACATCATTACCAGAACATAGAGGAAATTAGGATTGCTATAGCAAAATGTTAGATTCTTGTTGTTCCTAGGTGTTTTCAGACCCAGTTCAATGGAGCATTGCAAAACAAATATGCTTGGGTGATGAACGAGGTAGATTAGTGACGATTAAGAGCAAGAGAGAGCAGCACTTCATTTCGCAAAAGTTGACACCCTTTGCTGATTCAGCAAGGCTGGTAAGCTTGCCCTATTTTATATATTGAACCTATGCCTTAACAATTCTTTATGCATTCTGTCAGGATGTTTTCGACTTTTGGATTGGACTGAATGATCAAAACATTTCTGAAATCTTCGTTTGGAGTGATGGCAGCATTCTAAGTGAATCTGACTATCAGGTAATTTCCTAGGTTAAAAATGTAGAGGCAGAATTGGTGAAACTATATCGTAATACCACAGAACTGGTTCAAACATGCAAGGAAACGGCATAAGGAAATGAAGAAATGTGTAATAATATCTTCCCGGCTAAAACGTATGAATTGGAAGGACGAAATTTGTTCATATGAATATGGTTACATCTGTGAAAAAGGTTCATATGTTCAGTATTATGTAGAATTACCATAGTATGAAGTACTTGGAATAATTTTTTTAAGATGCCATCAACACTGCTCAGACAACTCCCAGCATTGAAGGTAAATCTTTAGAATCAGGTGCAACTTTGAGGGAGCGCGATAGGTTCTGTGGAAACAGGAGACGCATTGGAGACCCAGCACTGGTTGTAGGTGGCCAACCTGCTCCCAGTGAAGAACATCCCTGGCAGGTAAAGAATATTTTTACTGAGGATACTAAACTCAATATTATTACACTTCATTTAATGCAACACATTGCCAGGTTTTCTTTATTCAATTCAGGTATCACTACGGACTCAAGGAAGGCACAAATGTGGTGGGAGTCTCATAGATTCTTGCTGGGTTTTAACAGCTGCTCATTGCATAGATTTTAAGTAAAGCATAAACGATAGGATTAGAAAGATAGTATCATACAGGAATTCATTACAATTTTCATTCAAGGATAACGGATCAGAGGATACCAACCTTGGCTGTAATTGGAGATTTTGACACAAGTGAAGAAGAACCGACAGAAAGATTTGCCCGTATTGAACAAATCTTCATCCATCCAGAGTGGAATATGAAACCAGTTCCAACAAATGATATTGGCTTGATAAAACTCGGAAGTAAACAGCACAGACTTATGGAATAATTTTTTGTTACATGGTATATGCTTAAGTAACTTTTGTGTATACTTGAGATTGCATCGGTGATGTCACTCCTATTTGTCTACCCGGTTCTGATTACAGTGAATTTGCACCTGGAACCAAATGCAAAGTTACCGGATGGGGAACTTTGCAGCCAGACATTCTGGAATATCCATCCCAGCTTCAAGTAAAGTCTCTTTTCTAGGTTTACTGTTGTATACCCATAGCATTCTAGCAGAAGACACAACACATTACTGATATGTACAAAACAGTCTTGTTATCTAGATTATCTACATCTTATCATACGATCATCTTATTGTACGGAACACGAAAAAGCTAAATAACAAAATCAATAGAACATTACAAGTTGGGCTCAGAATCTGCGTATTGCATACTGTAATATTTTGTTTGTTATACAGGAAGCAGTGGTTCCCTTGTTAAAGCAAAACGTATGTGAGCGCAGTTATAGGAATGGAAGAAAAATAACAGTGACAAGCAGTATGTTCTGTGCTGGATATTTAGTAAGTTAAAATAATATTTTTAAATCTTTATTCACTGCGACCACAATCGTTATATAGACTAGCAAGGACTTACCGGCTTTCGGACATAGAGCACACAAGCTGATCAAGGAATTCTGTGTATAAAAATAATTGCGTCCATATCATCTCTTGATCATAAAACAATAGCTGTTAATTCTGCTCTTCAGTATCTATAATGTATGTTCTTATACATAGGAGGGTGGAATCGATGCCTGCCAAGGAGATAGCGGCGGACCACTTGTGTGTATGGATGCTGTGTCAAATTCTCGCGTGCAGTGGGGTATAGTATCTTGGGGTTTTGGATGTGCGCGGCGCAACAAGCCGGGAGTGTACACACGCGTTGCCAGTTACATGAACTGGATACGTGAAACAACCGAGATTAGATTTTGAATAAACGATACAACATCATCCTGTGATAGGTCCCGTTTTTTTTCAAATATAAACACTAGATTAGTGGTCTAATATAATCAAAATCAACTGTTTCAAATCTGGGTTTTCATTCTCTTCATGAAGCAGGAACACGACAAACAAACAAAAATTGAAAATCGCCTGTATGCTCAAAGTTACGGCTTGAGAGTCGTCTCATTACTGTACATTTCTGAATTGATATATAAACAACTATATGAATATGAATAAAATAACACTAGGTATATTTCTATTTTTCTGATATATTTAATATATATTGCAGTGATCAAAAACTTGAAAGCAGTTTCTAGTCAACTCTTCAAAACTTCATAAAGTTATAATTTTGCACTGGAATTCTGATAATATATTTGAATTTGAGATCACCAGGGGGCCACACATGCTCTCATCAGCTCCTGCTTGTAAAGTATGATCCAAACACAGTAGTTAGCATACAGTAATAAAATATCAATCCACAACATGTAATTCAATAGTACTATTTGTTTTGAGTGTGTGTTGCCATAGTTCTACATGCTAGAAGTTATATACCTATTATTCTGCTAACAAGACACCAAAAGTTATGTATAAATATCAAACAAATACAGTCACAGGCAGACTTTTACAACATTATATAGAAATTTAGTAAACATGAACTAGAGAGGTTGTGATAGAGCCTGGGCCAGGTTCCTTTCAAGTAGCAAAGCAGGGAATGCTGAACCAGTATATTACTACGTTCGGATTTGAAATCTCCCTGCTTTGGTGATATATTTAACTCCTTTGAAGGGCTTGTACCTTTCTCCATACATGTCCAGTCTGTTAACACGAAACCCTGGATAATACAGATTGAAAAGATTAGTTTTAAAGGCAGAGCAATGAATGGAATCCATTTCAAGAAATATTCGCATGTACCTGATATACAAAGCTGTTGTATCTTAAAACTCACAGAGAGTGTGGGCTTCTCTTCTGGAGTCGGCATTCCTGACTGAATGCTGATGACGCCTCGTATGGATGGTGGTTTGCCAGGGTTAATGGACCCAATAAACCAAGTCATGACCTGGGAGAAATATCATAAGGATCTTTCAATGTACTGTACAGATATTTTGATGCAAATTACTAATCATTATTTATTTCATCTTATGAGTCATAGATGCCTACTACTCATGAAAATAGGAATTCTAGTATACAGTACCTTTGACACTGGATCAAACATGTAGTGTCCCTGAAGAGGTGTCAGGATGAGATTCAGGACTTGCTTTGGCATTGGGGCTCTTATTACTACATCTTCGATCGTCTTTCCCATTGTCTGTCTTGGTCCAACAATAAGCTCAAACTTGCCACCACTTGCGGTATATTGTATGGTATGGCGTACATATAACGGAATTGCAACCATGCTGGAGTAGAAAATAAATTCATACATTAAATTACTAAACTGAACCAAACTGTACTCATTTAACACCATTTCATGGAGGCAATAAGGGTTGATGAAGGAAAGCGTCTTAAGTATTTGAACTAGCTCAAAACTTGAACTTTTATTTACTTACAGCCCTCAGTGAAGCATTCATGCCTATCAGAACCAGAGAAAATTACCTCAAAATGATGTTTGTGGCATCAAAATACAAGAGTAATTAAAACCGTAAAAGCAACACATACCTTTGCGAACTAACTTGGTATGAACACAGCTGGAATGACCCATCTGGCGGTATGAAAGAAAACAGTTTTTCTGTTTCCCAGCGCTTGAGACGTACGCAAGGATGAAAACTCACATCGTCGAGGAGTCTAGGGTTCTACTCAAAGAAATATAGATCAATAACTGGATTGATATATATATATTCTATATGCTAGGAATAATGTTTCTCATGAATCCTGAATACAGTAAATAAAAAAATTCTGCAACTTACAACAAATGACAATGTCAAATCAGGCATTCCAGACAATTTGACCGAAGCCTCTATTGATCCCTGGATTTCAGCAAATACCGTAGAGCCAGATCTGTCGATGATCGCATCGATTTCTTCGGTCACATCAAAGTATGCTTCATTGCTAGTGTATTTCACACCTGTACGACGCCATGGTACATTCGACAACTGACCAGTCGGTAACGTATCGGCAACATTGCTCTGCCCTAAAAGCAAAGTCTAAAGTGTAATTGCATATATATAGTGAATAAAAATTATAGTAATTTGAAGACACAGTGAACATAAGAACCAATTTATTTCTGAACTGTAATGAATATAGCATTCATAGTTTACAAAGATTATACCTGTAACAGTATTCACGACAGTTCTCAATATGTTTGGAGGCTTAATGAGTTCCTTCAGCACATTACTTTCAGTTGCAAGTGGATAGCCATTGTCGAGCATTTCCTCTAGTAGTTCGTACACTATGACATAGTTGTCTTTGATTGCCCGCTCCGAACATTCATCAAAGTAATCCTGGGTACACAAATGCAGATAAAGGAGCCATCACAACACCACAAATAACTAAAACCTTAGCCATAAGAAAGATGAATCAAAGTGAATATACAGCCAGTATATATATTACCACTTTCCAAATCAGGGCTTAGTGGTGGTAATGAAATAATTTACCATTTGGGTACTACAGGGCCTTGCTCATGGGAAGCATGCGGGTGCTGTCCCGGATCCAGCTGCAATCAAAACTACTGGCCTGCAGCCCCATGACAAGACATGTGTACAGAATACTAGCTACCCAAAGGCTATAGATAACAAGTCTATGATTTACTATCGTGAATAATACACACATCCATGGAAGTACATCCAACAAATATTTAGCAATTGCAGGTTTACTTACAATGAATGTGTCAACAATTCTGTGAAGAAATTCGATGACAAACAATGGTTGAATTTCCTTGTTTACTACAGCAACAAAATAAAGACGGTCTCTGAAGATACTGAAATTTTTTAATAAGTTATAATAAATAATTACAGCCATGAACCAACAAAGAATGCAGAATGCAGGAACCTAGACTCATCCATTACTATTTCAAAAAAATCACCTTATCAGATAATGATGAGGAGTTTGTATGATCGGTGGAATGTCATTTGGACTAGAGGCCTTTTCTTGAGCTGTGAAGAAAAAATCGCATACTGAACGTTTGATCGCAGTCTTCCAGTGTTTCTCCATGAAGATATCTCCATGGGAATTTATCATAAATAAACTATGAATCATGTTGAAACTGTAGGCAAATAGAAACTACAAAAAGAGATTTGAATAATACAACGGTAGTAAGCTAATTCAGCTTTTCATAATAATCCATTAAGATTTTATGATGGGAATAAGCTGAATTTGACCTTTGACCTTGTGATCAGCCATCAGTCATCAGGGATATTTTCAACGTGCAGCATCCTAACGGTAAAAATTGTTAGATACCTGATTTTATTTTCGCAGGAAATTATTAACCAAAATCGTAGGGATTTTATGTACTCCCCATTAAGTATCCTGAACACTTCCACTCAGTACGGTACGACCTATTTGTATAATGCATATGTGCGTGCCGTATATTATCATTCTTCATGATATTTTAAATACTTTACGTGTCATGAAAAGAATCATAGTGAAAATAATGCTATGTTTTTATCGCAGGGAATTGATTAGATTACCGGATGTCCAATTCTAGTTTGAGTGTAGTGTATTCGTGTCACGCATCGCTTCTTCTCCGACTCTTGATCTGCAACGTCACCAGAAAACTCGTAAAACGCACTCCACGACGTGAAGTAGAAGCAGTGACGAAACCTGTCCATTCAGTTTTTCTCAGAGCTGTTGTTAGCCTTTCATTGTCGTTACTGTATTTTTATTTTGCCGCTGTTGAAGAAGACGTATATACTTTTAACTAATCATGGATCAGGTACTTATTGTTTAAATTTTAGTTTATCATTATTGTGATTACTTCATTATAATTCATCTCGCGTTAAATTAGTGAAAAATTTCGTGTATGATTTTAGTTCATTTCGGAACTAATTAGCAAACTAAACTCGCTATTGATAATCAAGTATATGTATAAGACTTAATAAAATATTGTTGTTTCATGTATGGGTAATGAATTAAACACATTACTAGATCCCAGTGATTGGACCCGCTATGTAATGGGCACGAGTGGTAAAATATGAATTGCTGTCCTATGTTGCCCACTTATGATATATAGTTTGATTAATTCCACTATTTTTTTAGATTATGTCCTACGTTGACCCCTTGAAACAGTTCTCTAAAGATTCAATTCGCCTTGTCAAAAGATGCACCAAGCCGGACCGAAAAGAGTTTCAGAAAATTGCCATGGCCACCGCAATCGGATTCGCCATAATGGGATTTATTGGATTCTTTGTCAAGCTCATCCACATCCCGATCAACAACATCATCGTGGGAAGTTAACGTCTTGAGGAGGAACTACGATAATTATTCCCCAACTTAAAACTGAAATTTTATTTTGTTGGTGTTTTTCCATCGAACTTGCAAGCAACAAACCAGACAGTGATTTGCTGCACTAACTGCAAAAGTAATATCTGTTTAATAATAAAGGTCTTATCTGTATATATTGTTTACAAATCATTGAACATAGTTTTGAAATGTTAGCATCAAAACCAGTTTTAGCAAGGAAGGCTGACAATTAAAATACCTTCGTAGAAGTTTAAAAAAAATTATTTAGTCTGATGTTATTATGGTGATTTGATTTACTTCAATCAAAATAAACTACCTACTGATTTAAACGGCCTGCATTTTTTTTTATGTATAGTCAGAAGGGTTTGAACAGAACGTTAAAATATACACTCGAATTCCAAGTTTTACATATTGATTTTGATGACAGCTACTAATAACTAGTAAATGAATTTTATTCACGGACAAGATTCCACAGGTATAAAAAACAGCTGGGAAATAGTTACGAGTAATATCAAAACGATCTAGGCTAGGGCAATAGCTATAGACTCGTTAATCATTTGAGTAAAAAATGTGTTGAATCGTGAGAAACTATTAGATCAGAAGAGAATTGATGATACGAGAGGTTCTAAGTTGTGACATAGATTAATTCTCATCATCTTCGTCTTCAATTTTGGGAGCCAAGAAATATTTGATGTGACCCATATCTGCAACCTTGTATTCGACAACTAATGAGGAAAAATTGAAAATTTGTTAAAAGTAGATCACTTCAGCATCTAAACTTTAAAAGATATTAAAATTAATATAACAGACTTATCAAATACTGCGATTATAGCAATATTGGGTTTTTGGAAATGAGCTCATATCTATGTACATCCGGTTCTGTACTAAGCTGCATTTTGAAGCAACAAATCCTGTGGGTTAACTTACACAACACTTCCTATTTGCTAATAAGAGCTTATGTTACTTGGGAGGTAGGTAAGGAGTAAAAATATAATTACATGGTAGTAGATCATAATTAAACTTATCGCTGTATAGTTTACCTTCGCTTACAGTATCAATTAGATTTTGATGTTATGGAATGAATTTACATGTTTCATTTTCGACAATTCTCTGCTTACGTTGAAGCTTATGAGTTATAAAGTTTCTGCATCATTTGAACCTTCCAAACTTAATGAATGTTAGGAGCAAAACGTTTGTAATTTCTCAACCCTGTCAGGAAAATCCTTAAGCAAGTAAGTGCTGTACTAGAATGGGTGAGTAACTTGAAATCTTACCTAGAGGAACATCATTTGACATCGATAGGCAGACGCTAGGCGACAACGCTGTCGCTTTTGTGAACATATTCAAATATTTGATGGCAAACGTTAGCTGTACAGGTTCTGATATTTCAACGGTGACCTTATAAATTGCAATTAAGACTAATTATTAAGAATAGCTGACATATAAGAAAATTCAAATGAACCAACTTATACCTGGTCTTCTTCCTTAACATCCGCTTCAGTGCTTTGCTGGAGCTTGATTTTTCCTGTTCCGAGATCACCTTTGGCCGAAAACTGTACGCCGTCTTTGGTGCAGGTGATGACGACGCACTCGCCGATCTGGCTCAAGTCACGGCAGATTCTAGCGAATTCCGATGAGGGAAGTGTCACGCAACAACTGTATTCTTGATCCTTAGGAATAGTAATTATAAGTCTATGCTACTCGAGGTTATGTTACTATTGTATTTTTGTCATACAGTAGTTCAAAGTAGAGGGGTTCAGTGCTGTTCTTTGAGACCAAACGAAAAAACTGTTGAACTCATGTCAAATACCCATGCAAATACAATTGACATTTTATAGGTTTAAAATGCTCTGTAGTGTAGATACGTGGTCATAAGTATATACCCTTGGTTTGGAAGGAAAGCATTAAGATTTGAAGAGATATACGGTATACATTTGGTAACTTTATTATCTCGTGATGCCACTCATACATTACTTACAGGGATTCCTAGCTGTTCGCAATCCAAATCCATCAGCTTCATTTCATAATGAGAAACCTTCTCACCATCTAAAATAAAAAGTAATAAATTACAACTTGGATATAGAAGCACAAGGCAAATAATAGTTCAAAATTCAAACTGATAAATCAGCACAATCCAATGCGCTAAGAACCACACTGATACGTAACAACCACATTGTGTAATCGTCATACTTCCTGATTCAAAAATTAATTCAAGCATATCAGCGTTATCTTCGGCCTTCAGTGTTATTATATCGTTGTTGCTCGCACACCGCAAAATTTTCGACATGCTGCAATATAACAAAACAAGGTAAATTAATACAGTAGTCAAGAAAGGCAGACCAGCCTATTTTCACATTAAAAAGTTTGAACAATTAAACAAATCATCTTCAAAATTATTATATTTATTAAGTATATTTAAAGACCTTGTCATGTTAATTCCCATAGCCAGAGTTCTGTCACATCGGTAGTTCTCAAAACCATCAGCTCTTAGGGTGAGTTGGACGAGGGATACATGGGAACCATCCATAGCCTGAAAGCATTGGTTATATATAAACAAATTGAATTTACCATAATGTCAGCAGTTTTGTAGAATAGCCGACTAGAAAGATCTTGAATGTGGGTTCGAAGACATCATTAATTATCCTGACCGCAAAACAGTACCTGTAAACTTAATCCGCTCGACGTACAGTCCCATGATGCTTCTGTAACTATGTCCTTTAGTGCTTCCTGTACTCTTTTCAATAGACTACCCTGCAAACGTAATGACGAAATTGATAAAAATGATCACACATTATCTGCAATGAACACAAAGCTATAGGTACTTAAAAATATAGAATGTTATCAATACCACTGTTATCAGTAATGATAACAGTGGTATTGATATCTGATAAACGCTATTAATTTAACAAGACTTCGCCAGTTCAATACTCTACAGATTCGATATTACTCTATGCCTATGAAGTGCAGACACGATATATCTAATAAGCACATGCATTAAAATATAAATTCAGAATTATTGCATTGCTACATTGAAACAGTCAAATTTAACTTACGTCGATGAGGCGAGCTTCGAACATGATTTCTCTGAAAGGCGTCTACAATACGATAAGATTCAATAATAAATTGCAACTACGTATATAGTTCGATAAGAATAAGAAAAAGCACAGCAAGCTCATGAACAAATACTGTTTAAGTACAAAATCTTTGTTTGGAACGAAACGAATAAATTGGGCATGGACAGAAGTGGCGCGAAATCATAGGTCGTAACCGCGGGATATCCTCACAGTCTCACTCGACGAAGAACTGCGTAGCAATTTTATCATCTTGTTCTTACTATTACCACTTGAGCGTCATTCGATTCTCATGAAACATCGGTTCATCTTTGAAACGATAGTATTTACCCGTGTAGCTTCCGATTCTTTTAAATTTCGTTAAGTATATTCTTGCATTGACGACAACATTACCAATTAAGCCAGGTTGAACTGATGAAATAATTGTTCTATACTCTATAGCAGGGGTTCTAAAACTTTTTTAGCTGCGCCCCCCCTTACATCTTTGAAAAAAATTCACGCCCCCCTGACATTGATCGGAGCTTCCCGCGGGCCGCACAAATTCGGTTTGGGGGTCGCACTTGGCTCGCCGGCCGCAGGTTGCACACCTCTGGGCTAAATGATCAGTGTAAGACTTCCATTGATAATAAATAATCAGTAAATTTTTTTTGAAACTTTTTACCTAAAAAAAACTCACGCCCCCCCTGCAACTGCTCCACGCCCCCCAGGGGGGCGCGCCCCCAGTTTAAGAACCCCTGCTCTATAGCCTACTTGCATGACAGCACCATATTTGTTTTCAAGTGATCATCTTTACAGCTGTATTCTAAACTGGAACAATTTATTGGTAGAAAACAAATAGCATGTATGGAATAAATCACTTGATAAACCCCTGACTAACTGGTAAGTTTAGGGAATTTAGCTCTTTTTCGGATTGGAAAATATGGCAGTCCTAACATGGCATAATAATATCAGTCGTAGGTGAAATATGAAGCATAATCTAGGCAAAAAAATTATCTACAGAAGACACAAAGCAGAGGATTCGAATGTCGTATGCAAAAAACTTTTTCAATATTGCTACACTTTGGCTCTGGCATTCCAGAGTACGACTGGATGAGCTTGAGAGAGATTGTGGTTGCGCAGTATTTTTTCCTTCCCTTTTATATCGCCATAGGTAGATCTTGGAATTCCCATGACAGTTTCAGGCCGAACAATTTCTTTTTTCTTATTGACTAAATTCGGATGTGTAGCTACTCTGATAAAATGTCCAGATGAGGCTCTGCTGATAAAATTATCTTTTGTTGGCATAGATTTTTGAGAGAATAAAACCTATGAAAAACTACTTCAAAACTGAAACGGAAATGTTTTTTCCGGAAACGAATGAAGGAAATGTTATTAGTGCATTGTAGTCAGTGCAGAAATCGATAGCACCAGGAATTTCCTCTTACCTAGATTTTACATCGGCATCTCGCACCTGATTCAAATGTTTTTCCAGTTCCATCATTTTTGCTTCGTGGCGCTTCTGCTTCGCCCATTTCTCAGCCGATGCTCGTTCTATAGCTTGCTGTTGGTCTTCGTCCTAAAATAAAGTACTGTATATGGCTTTAACAAATAAACCTAAATCCTTCAACTATTTCTTTGGGACGTTGGAGCATAGATAATTGGAAAGTGCTAGTCAAATGTTCCTTTGTTCTCGACCCTACTCGTGTTACGACAATTGGCTTCTGTTTCATAATATGTTGAAATTATCGTTCCTTATTGTTGGCTGTATTCTCTAGCAGTCTAGCTATTTATGTTGACACAATTCGCCACACGCCAATAATTTTTACTGTTCAATATTTTAGTAAGGTTCCAAAGTATTGTTATCTAAAAATACATAACTGCAGCAGAAATTTTCTACATTTGCTATTCAGAGAACTAAAACAGGGAATATATAGGCCTAATGCATTCAGGATCTATGACACACAAGAAAGATTCTAATTGGCAGGCGACCTTTTATTGAAAAAAGCATGAAAAATTTCTTTTGCCTATTACTTTAATTCAACTTCTCAGTTGATAAACTTATAGATTCGGTGTTTCCAAAATTTGAAAAAAGGGGGCCAAACATATTCTTCAGCTCCATTTAATTCTTATTTATGCCATACCTTTTGCAAAGCCAGTCGAGCTAGAGCGGCATGCTTGCGATCGATTACTCTTTGTCGGCGGAGAGCCTCTGCGTGAAAAGAACCGCAGCTACTTGCCATAGTTGCTGGTACTGGAAAGCAGCTATCGAAAATAGGCCGATAGAATTATAAAAAAACCTTTGAAGACTCTTCGTCTAGGAAGGCAACGAAAAAAGACCTAGTACGTCACTGTGATATTTATGAAGGTCAAACATCGAGAGATCTATGAAAACCGCATTGCCTTTATCAAATTTCATATTCTTTTGTTGACTCAAAAGCGTTTATTAGAACCCCCGCTATGTAATATAGGACTCCTATTGTAGTCAAAACGTAATACTTCAGTTAAACGATGCACATAAGTAAGGTATAAATCAATTACACGTTTTATGTCTTCATGTTTCACTTATATTATAGATTTATATGATCAGATACTATTCTTGTTATTACAATGATCTCACAAGCAAGCATTATAGTCACAATCATTTTATTAGAACATTTATCAAGTTTTCTTTACTGGTTGACTTTTTTGACTTCTCGTGTGTCGTAGGTCATACACGAATATGAACAGGAACCTACCACGATATTTTCAGAAGGTTTAAATGGGTACATAAACTTTTTAGCGCAACTGAAATTCCGGGATGGGTCGCTTTTTTTGTCTGATATGATTTTAGAAGCCTCTAAGAAGCAAATTATAACATTTTTAATTCTGGTGTGGATAACGCACAAGAAACAACGAGTTTGATTCGACCTATAGTTGTAAAAAGTGATTAATCACTGTTCTTCCGTTACCGATATGTGAAAAATCTTGTTACCTGCTTTGTAGTCTTCACGAAATTATCAGTCCGTATGTTTACCAATTCGTTTGCTCAAAGGTCAAAATCCATCTATTACCAAGTATTGCAATATGAGTTGACCGGTTACGTAACTGCTACCAGTTCTACCTGGAGAAACATCAATGTTCGTACGAATAGTAACCTTAACAGTAGTGTACACAGAGCCAAGCCACTGGCACTGATTTTACCTTGGCTAGGTGCAACCAAGAAAGGTGTGTCGAAATACGCAAGTTTATACGAGAACAATGGAATAGATGTGATGGTCCACTATGCTAAAATAAGCGACTTTTTATGGCCTAGAAAAGGGCTAAATTCAAGTTTATTGCTGCTAGACAACCTGAAATACGAGGTCAAGAAAGCAGATGAAGAGAGGGGCAGGCCGATAATAATTCATTCATTCTCTTTGGGATGCTATTTCTATGCTCTGATGATGATGCAAATGCTAAAGCATTCAGAATCTTATGACATATTGTGGAAGGGCATTGTAGGACAAGTGATTGACAGCCCAGTTGTTGGAAGCCTTAATGAAATGGCCTATGGGGTCAGTAAAATCACCTTCCCTAATTCTGCCCGGTTATCTTCAACTGTAAAAAACATCTGCATGTTGTTTTTTGCTCTGACACAGAAGCACACTGTTAAGTATTATGACGAATCCATTCGGGTTTTTTACAAAGCTGCTCCCGCTTCTACTTATCTCATATTGTCATGTAGAAATGATCCAATGCTTATACCCAAGGTAACTTTTGTTAATGCAGGACTTCCAAAAAGTGTATGGATTTTGTACAGTATTACTCACGGTTTGTGAATTTTAGTTGTCTAGCAGTGTTCTTAGAAGTCTTAAGCTTACCGGATTAGTGAAATTTCAATGTGTAGAACAAAACTCTTTGGATGTCCTGTGTAGAAGTAATTATGTATTAATTTTTTAATAATAACCTTTCCAAGCTATGCTCATACTTACTCCTAGGCACTGGATGAACTTGTCGATGATTGGAGAAAAAGAATTGCACCCAAGTGTGGCATATATCATATGTGGGACAGCTCGCTTCATGCACAGCACTTGCGGGTTCAACCTGAACAATATAAGCAGTTATTCAATGAATTTCTTACTGCTGCTCTGTCACCAGTGGAATTTGATCTTGAAGGAAAGCTAGGAGATTCTAGTTAACTGAGGAATGATATGAAACTGTGATTATTATCAAGGTTATAGTGGTTTTTCACTTGTGTGTACATCACCAGCACATATTGACCTCACAGTCCTCTCACCAACGAAACAATGTTCTCATCTTTTCCTATTTGATGGCTATATACATATGCTCAATATCCAGAATACATGAAATCAATCCTAGGAGAAAATCTAATATAACTTCCAGGTATATTTTGTGTTCACCATAGATCATATAACACCTATCTAAATATATCCGGGCTTCACGAAAATAAAAAGTATGCCCAGGGCCGGAAATTATAAGCATAGAATATATTTGAATTTGATTGGTATCAGAGCATATTATTCATTCTATTTTCAAATACTTTCCTAGTACTTTGATGCTCCAGCAGTAAATTACATAGGTATGGGAATGCCCTTTTTACATATTTTCAAGCACCATGCAATGAAATATTCTGCTTGAATATAGATATGAGTTGTGTATACGATATAAAGGTTCTTTTTTAACGAAAGCCAAAACAAAATACGAAAAGCTATTCAAAGACGACAGCTGCAAATATAAGAATGGGTAACTTGTGCCATTGTTTTGGCATGTGAACTTATAATAAGCATTACATTATTATAATTATCTAACCCAATCTTCATGCCTTTAACTATACAACATAAAGACAAGCAAGCGAATAGAGCAAAATACTAAGAAAGTCGTAAGAATTGTCGAAGGAATTCAAATATAGATGTTGACAAGGGTCTTACAAATACAAGTACAGCCATAATGTGTTTCACTTTTAAAAAATGAAAATTACAATAAAAATAAATAATAAGACACGAACACACAACGTTTTTCAATGTTACCTGACGAGATCCTGGCTCTACATTTCCTACTTAATTGATACAAATTAAAATTGGCTTCCCGGTATAGCATATTAATGATACTGCTAAAATTGCCAACTAACAAGCAAAGAAGACTGAAAATTCCAAACAATAGGATGTTCATTTGAGATCATCAGCTAAGATTTTCATAGGGGAATAAAATAAAGTTTGCCCCGAATGTAAAGCACGAGGCAATAGCGATAAACTTAAAGCACATAGAGGTTCATTATTGCACAAAGAAGCGAATTTAGTCTAAATTACAGAAAATCTTCACCATGAGAGAATACCGCTGTCATTAAGGGATGGACCAATCCAAAATATTGTCATTTTCCCCAATTTTATTTTTCAATTTTTTACAAACCTATTATTATAACAAAAATATGTACCGTTACTATTCAAGACCTCCCAATACATGAATTCACATAATGGTAAACCGACAGATCCTATATCAATGAACTGGAACACCCCGATAATCAAATTAAAATAATATGTCAGTCGAATCTGTAGTCTGACTCCAACTTGGTGCTTCTTCGGAGAGTGGAGTGGCATCATTGCTTGCTACTTTATCTGGTGAAGTCGGCGATGTCGTAGCGGATTTTTCTTCCGTTTCGTCTTCATCATCAAGCATCTTGTCTTTCATAGAAAGAAGATATTTGGGTGTATATTTTCCGATGCTGCTCTCCTCTGTATGGAGAGATCAAAGGTAGTTACATGTACAATGATATGCAATCAATACTAAATAAAAGTACTTAAGCTAGAAGGAAAAAAAATTTACTTTTGTTAGATTCGATTGAGATCAAGGAGACAGAAAGCTGGAGATTTCAGAGTGAAGTTTTTAAAGAAAAGAAAAAAAGAAGAGTTAAAAGAGAAATAACAGTGATAAAAGAAAAAAATAACTAAGATCAGGATTAATAAAACAGAATCACAGAAATATTATTCTAATGTTATGAAATAAATCTCAGCGTGTGTTTTAGAGCTACCAAGGCTAAACTTTATTAATTTCTAAATGCCATAATTAGGTTATGAACAGTACAAACTTGAACAAGATACATTATTTAAAATGTCAAGCAGCCTTAAGAATGGCCTATCCTAATTTGCTATCAGACTATATTAGCTTACTTCCGAAGCCTGGTCCTTTGGTTAGAGGATTTGCAGCTGGAATGACAGTGTCTTCCATAAGCAATGATCGCTCAGATGTGTATGTGTATGTCTTTTCTAAATGCTCTGCACAGAAGGATATCACAGCCTGAACGAAAAAACATACAATACTTTTTATTGGTAGAATTTTTAAATTAATGCAGATTTAATCTTTCATAATAAAATGAATTAACATTCAGTGAGATGTCTACAGCTACTGTTTTATACATAAACTTACTCCGTTTTTTTTCCTTTTATTATTTTTAACAAGGCATGAACGATCCAGTGTCACATAACCACCAATAACAGTTATCTGGTCCACAGTGAGCTTCCTCTTGCCAGACTTAGGAGCCTCACCGGAAACAGTGTCTTCTTGATTGGTACATTTATCTTTTTTCAACTGAGGGGTTACTTGTGTGCCGTTCCTGGGGACCTGAATATATGACAAAGAGTGTATCTTGAATAGAATAAGTGACTGACATTATCTTTTATTGTCCACTATTTCAATCTTAAACGAAGTTATTGAGAGTTAAATACCACAGCTGGACTGCTATTTCAGTGGAATGGAAATACTGTTTAACAGACTTTGTAACACAAATACAAAAGACCCATGTGGGATGAGCTAAACAATGAACTCATTTACCGAAGTCAACTTATTTCCCTGAGTAGTGGCAGATGATGATGTCGGACGAGCAGCAGAAGACCTTTTGAATTTACTTGGATCGATCACAAAGCTCTTTTTGAATCCTGTTTTCGAACTTGGTGCGGAGTGAAGATTCGGCTGAAGAATCGGACTGGTAACGGGATTCTTTTGTAATAGTGGACTTGTTGGTTTTTTAGAAACAAAATTTTGTTTAGCAGAATTAATAGACGGTGTATTTGCTACCACGGGTGAAGTGGGTTTCAGAATTTTAGTTTCTGCAGTTTTGTGGTAAGTTTTAGCATTTACAACTGTAGACACAGGCAATGAATCAACGGCAGTTATTACAATAGGCTTGCTATCGACTACAGTCTCGTTTATCACGTCATCGATGCACGTAGAAGGAAGTTGGTTCGCTGCAATGGGCGCATCCTTTTTATAGTATCGATCGGGCTCATCACGGCTTTTAGAATACAAAGGTTTTTCTGTAGTACTGGTCAGTTTTCGTATACTTTCAGATGTTTTAGCACTTGTGGTTACTTGCTTCTGATGAATATTATTCCGCATTCCCACCTTCTTGGGCGCTATATTTACAGTTTTCGAAACTGGGGTTTTCGAAATGGATTCATCCATCGTTTTATTCACGACTTCAATTTTGAACACCGGTGACTTTGTGGTTCTAGAAAATTGATTTCTGTTTTCTTTGGCATCAGAAGCTTGGGATTGAACAGAAACAGAGTCTTGAGGCTTGCTTTTAATCTCAATTGTTTTATTCAGTTCTGCATATGCTACTTCTTTCTTCTCAGAAGCACTAACATTTTTAATGGTGCTTCCATACAAAGGAAAATTGCTTTTATCTTGCAAACGCGTCCCATGACTAATGAGATTTGCAGTAACGGTGTTGGAAACATGACCACTGGAATGCAAACTATCACCATTCACTAAAGCCTTGATGTCAGTTTTTGCTGGCGGTACTGGTTTAGGAAGTGATGGGTCAGCTCTAGGTATAAAGCAATTGGTTGATTCATCGGTCGTACTCTTGATACCATGCAAAGAAGACATTTCATCAGATATTTTTGTTTTCTCAACTACTTTTCCATTCTTCACAGTTGCACTCTCGTGATTCGTCAATTGAGTGCTAGTTGGATTATTAGTAAAGTTTTTTTGCTTGGGAATTGTTACATGATGATATCCAGGGATATTGTTCTCTCCCGGATTCGAATGAGGGGGAATATGAATGAACTGTGGTTGTCCACTCTGCTTAATAAACGGTTTTGCTGAGCTCAGTAACAGTGGCGTCATAACATCACTGGGCATAGAATATGTGCGAGGATGAATTTCAGAAGCAGAGGATGAAGTTCCAGAGCATGGCACATCTTCCTGTTCAGATGCTATGTCGATCGCCTCAACGCTTTGGGATCTTTGGTAAGGTGGAACGTGATAAAGGGATGCACTTTTAATCCCATTGGCAGACTGGAATCGCCCCATTAGGCGATGGACTATCCCTGTTTTGGGGTATTCTATCTGCTCGCCATCATTGTTTGCAGGGGCAGGTATATGTTCCTCATCCTAGCAAAACAGGTTAAATAGGTATTTTTTAAACTATAAAGTTTTTTAGAATCCAACAGATGGACACTAAATCTAAATCTACAAATCCAATTACAACTTACTGTGTCTTTTTCTATTATAATCACATTTTCTATGGTTGGTACTGGGGCGGCTGAGGATGGCAGTGGTTCCGGATGAGTTACTTTCGAAGTAGCAAGCGAGTTAGGCAACGTGGTAGTGCGGTGTTGTTGTTTTTCATGCACAAGGAAAATGTTTTCTGATACCTGTAAAAAAATTACAGTACAGTATTAACAGTACCGTAAAACAATAAGCTTTAAGGCAAAGTAAATGGCCTAAATTGTAATCCAAAATAGACTACAATAGACACTTGCATTTATATTGAAGTAAATCTGGCTTCATCTCGCCTATCGATTACATACAATTAAATCAATTAAATACAAGCCTGTTCTGGAATAAGAATGTATTACCACTTACCCTAGGGATATGCTCGTCCACTATTTCTTTTTGATCTTCTTCAGCCATTCTAGTTTTATTCTTGGATTGAATTCTCTTGATCAGGTCTCGCTTCCACAGTGGAATCTGAATAAAAAGCAAGAGGCTTACAGTATAACAGGAACCACTAAATCTGACTAACTGTCACACCTATAGGTTATTGTGTTTTGCATAACAAATTACTCACACATAATGATACATCAGAAGATTTCTAGCAGCGCGCATGCAACGAATAAGGAAATGTCTCGGCCTACGTATCCATTACAACGAGGTTTAAACGATGACAAAGAAGGAAACAGTTTGCATAACTAAAATACAGCAACATACCCTGACATTAAAAATTCAGTACAGATAAGGTTACATTGCAGGTTAGCTACTAACAGACTACACTGTACCGATAATGTAATACAGGCAGAGGAAATGCATGAATAATACCTACTTATTTTGTTCAAGGACTTCCAATACAATAAAATCTCTGAGCTCTTTAAGATTACATCTGATCCATATTACATGCTTATTATTACGCTCGCTCCCTCGCTCCCATGTAGATCACTCTAAATTCTTGCTATCCTTGGGAGGTACACTCACATTATCCAACAAGGTAATTAATTTCATGTATGCCAAACAAGCCAACCAATGTCAAGGAAATCATATTTTAGATTTTTGAATTGAAATTAACTAAATACACTGGTTACTCATAAACGGCGTCACGCCGGAAATAACCCGCATCTAAAATACGGTTTGTCTAGCAGCAAACGAAAGCTGTGCAAGACTGCAGTCACACCAAATAACAATAGCGAAACTGGGTAAATTCGTCGTAAATAAACACCAGTTAGAGTTGATGTGCTGACAAGCTCAATGACTGTTACAGTCCAGTGACAATTTTGAAAGGATCTCAGCCTAGTATGTCAATTAATAGCAGGTGCCGTGCCGGCTTCACCGCAAGAACCATTATGTTACATGAACGCGTTAACCTGTAGGCGCGCAGCCGCCAAGACGATTAAGAAAATTTCGATCTACTCTATTGATTTAATTATTTACCATACATATTCATTGTATCTGGGGTAATTACATCATTTGGTGCTATCCTATTGTTCTTTCAGTAGTCTAGTTGCCTAAGATCTCACGGCCGTAAGATGAATGTCGCCATTCGGTTGAGTTACTACCTACGACTAGAAAAATAGGATCTCCGCTAATTGCCAATTCCACTTCTTGATCTCATTACACCAGCTTACTACTGTATAAGGAATGTAAAGCAAATTGAAATTCGATCATACACAATGTAACAACCAGGTCAAGTTCAGTTGTAGCAATCGTATAAGAGTACTCTAGCATATCTCGTTGGCTATAAGTGGAGTTTCGGGAAGGTACTGGAACTGAATAACGAAATGCAACTCAAACCAACCAGAACATTAGCAAATGTCTGATACTTTCCGACGACTCAGTCGTCTTTAGGATACACTCCACATCATTATGAAGTAATTTTAATCTCCTGTAATGCAAACCCTTATATCGCAGTAAACATCACTTTACTAAAAGCAGATTAAAAAGTAGATCAGTATTTACAACGAAAGGGTGTATGAAAATGTCCCACGTACCTACGAAAGAAATAATGCCTTAAACTACGTTTAACAAAGCTCTAAAAACATCGATTTAAATCGGCAAAGTGAAAAAGTCAAACTCGGCAAAGAGTAGCGCCAATAAACACATAGGTTTCCGCGATACGTGAGCTGGTAGGAAGAAAAGTGCTAAAAGAAATGCGTGGGACGACAAAATAGTAGTTAAACCATAAACAGAGGTAATTTACTGGAATGGTATCACATTGGCTAAAGAAGGTTGAAGGAAATGCGTGATTTAATAAGGTAAAATAACAAGAAAAACACAATGAAGGAAAAATCCTAT
Source organism: Halocynthia aurantium (assembly GCA_013436065.1). Lineage (NCBI taxonomy): Eukaryota > Metazoa > Chordata > Ascidiacea > Stolidobranchia > Pyuridae > Halocynthia > Halocynthia aurantium. Next base: position 102,848 of record QXVX01007917.1, read on the forward strand.
TTCTTTCAAGCGTATTCTCTACTATAGACTAATTTCTCTCAACTCCCTGAGGCAATTACTGTTTCCCAGTAGAGGAAAGCTAAATACCTTAAAGCAGGTAAAGAGGGCAAATATAATAATAACGAAATATATATCAAACCGATTTAAAACTTTGGATAGATAACAACGTTGATTATACGGACAGGAAAACTTTCCTCAAACTGTCAAACGACAACACCCTTGTATGCTAGAATCTCAAGCAATTGTTCAAAATAATTTATAGTTGTAACCAGTAATCATCTACTTCATATTGACAAAGGCTGGATTTCAAATTGACAGGTGAATACTGCGCTATTGAACTAATCTCAAGAGAATGTGTTCTTTCCTACTGAGCTATTGATTTAACCCAAAGTTCATCAAGTTGATAATTCACCTAGAGCGCAGTATAAAATCATTTCATTTCCGTATTCTATTTGAGCAATCCCCAAATCCGAAACTAGCAATCCATTTTTCAGTACTGTATATACTGCCAATTATCTCGTACACTATCAGAAGTAATTATGGCTAATCCACGGGTAGAATTGTCGCATAAGCAAAGTATTAAGTGTCACAATTAAAACGTAGTTAGCTACACGTGAATTTCAGATAATCGTAGGAAGTTAGTGGAATTCACTCGTGGCGCAATGAAGACATGAAGTACCGCGTAAATCGTAGCCACCATTTTAGATTGTAGTAGTTAAGGCTTCAGTATATCCTTGTTAAAGGGTGAATAAATTAACGAGAAACCAAAAGAAGATTTGTGAGGAAACGCTATACCGCCATCTAGCGATTGTGTTAATCTGATTATCGATAACGGCGGAAGGTAGTAAACTTCGAGTAGGAAACTATGGTTATGTGAGAGTTCAAATACAAATAGGTAAACGATTTTTTGCGTCATAGTGATATTCTGGTTATCGAGAAAGACGGTAGGATGTAAAAATTTGAGCAGGAATTATTTTGTAACGAAAACTATTGTTTTGTTAGAGTTCATGTACAAACAGGTATGAGAACTAATTACAAACGAGTTTGACAACATACATCTTTAAGGAGAGAATTCATTACAGCAGTAAATCTAACTCCGGAAATTATTTAAGATGCTGTTAACTTCGAAATTGCATAGTTTACGATTTCAATGCTAACAGGGAAAAGTGGCTGTCCTGTATTCACCGAGAACGGAATAGTTCGGTATATATAAGTATTTTTAGTACTACCGGTACATACTGTACATGAATTCCCATATACCATTTTCAAGGCTGCAAATTCTTACAGCATCAACATATTTACTGTACGCACCATAGTTATATACGCACTTTTTTTCTTATTTGTGATTGTTAATCACACCCATCGATATTATTATGAACGGACAAGGTCTGGTCCCTCGGGCATTCGATTAAGTAGACAGCGGAAGAATTAGAGCATCTGCATTTAAGGGCAGACGTCTCGACAATTCGCCGAAGCCTTATCAATTGTTCTATGTATCTTTTAGTAGGGGAGAATCGTATTCCACATAGCACTTATGTAAATAGGAAAGAATACTCTTGAAGTCCCGCGAGCATTGCTATTTAATTCAAATCCCGAGCGTGTCGCATATATTGGAGGAACATATTTCTCCACTACGGGTCCGTAGATAACAGTAGAAAATAAGCTATACGGTTGGCGACAGAGTCTGATAAGCGCCGGCCTGGACATTATCACGTTGCTACAAAATGATTTTACACCACTACCAGAAATCCGAAGCACAGATTCCCATTAATCAATAAGCAATCACGTTAACTATTGCGCAGTATTACTATGCAAAAGCTATTTCTTTCACCTCTACTCTAGCTCCATATGTTTCGTTATCGATTCGTTCCTTTGAAATGACGAAGAAGAGAGTATAGATCCTCTCTCGTGAATCGTAACGTTATATTTTACACATGTGACGACATCAGCTTGATACCAGATGGAGCTTACAGAGCTAATCCATTCGAATTACGATTATTATAATACCACTATGATTTACTCGATTATTGCATTGAAATGACAACCAGATTACAATAAATTTCAAGCTTTCTAAGACGAATCAAGAATGGCACATCATCTTACGGTAATCACTGAACTAGTTATCCAAAAAATGAATGAAAGACAGAAAGTCGAAAATTCTCTAACAGGCAATCCGAATCCATCGACTTAAAAAAAGCCTTACTTCAACGTTGCAATTTCTATGTGAATCGATCTTCGAATTTGGATCGCAAAGCAGGAAGTTATTTAGTTTATATCACTTCAATAACCGTCGTCTGATACAGAAGCTTGAAATGGAGGAGAAAGGGGTAATATATTATTATACAGAATGCCTTTCACCGCGGTTAAACTTTGATTCAATGGTACATTACTCTCTAATAGACACAAAACATTACCGTGTCAGCCAAAGAGCGTAAGATAGAGCCTGGGGCGACTTTACGGAGGGAATATTCAGCTTATACGAGAAATTTCTGACAGAATCGACATTCAAATTTATAATGCAATATAGCAACAATACAAGAAAAAACATATCTGACATTTACAGCGTTGCATTTATTGGGCTATAAATAATGTCAACTACACATTCTTTAAAACATGACGAAGTAGTTCATTAGTCTAGTTTCGGCGCCACAAAAACCGTATGTACATCACACGTCGATCCTCATTAGTACTTAGGTTAACACTTTAAAGGAAGTTCCAACTAAACTAAACCTACAGTAATTCTGGTATTGTTCTAAACATCTTGGGAGCCTCTTACCTCGAAATATTTTTAGCAATCTATCTCCACTCCTTCACATTTCTCATTTATATTTCAGAAGTAGAGACAGCAACAAAATAGAGAGACTATTAAGCCTAACCCTGTATCTATGTATCTTCCTTCCACAGTTCAATAGCTGATTGGTACCAGATAAAGTATGGATATTTACTAGAAACCATATTGAATTATCTGTTAAACTTCAAGTACTGTATTTTCCTACACTTTTCCATGTCGTATTTGTTAAAAAACCTATTTTTTTTTATAAAGATAGTCTCTGCAAAATGACATACAGCTATAGTTCAGAGGGATAGGCAATAACCAAAGTTTAAACAAAGCTAGGCCTTTGATGTGAGGTGATAAGTGGCCATTAGTGTAAAAGTTTCATGTTGTTTTGCTGTCATCATATAACTTAAAATTTAATTTAACAGAAAAACAAGCATGTTGCAGAATCAAATTCAATTAAAGACCGTACTTATCCATGATCACATTCTATGGCACTTCTCGTATAAATATTATGTAATTGACAATAATGCTGTTATGAATGGGGCATTTATAAGACAAGGGCTACTTGAAACCGAGACTCCAAAAAGCACAACACAAGTGCAACAATCATGAACATACTTATACTATGGAAGTCCACAAAAATCAATACTGTCTTAAAATTTGAATTTTTTGGCTATATATTAAGAAAATGGATCTAGTTACACTATCATATGTGTGCTGGAACAACAACGAAATTGAAGGTGTCAATTATTTATAAAAAGGCTTGAAAAATACATTTTTTGAATTATTCATAAGAGAAATTATCTTGAAGTTTCATCATGAATAAATCGAGCTCTGCGAGTGAAGGCAATAATATATATGTGGGCATAGACATACAGTCGTGTTAATGGGCTGATCAATAGCTTAAGTTTGTTAATATTGTGTACATACGAGAACAGCATGCATCCTGAACAGCATGTAATTTGATGAAACCAATAGTTTTCAAAGAAATTATTTCTTGTCTGTTATTTGAACATTTAAATCATGTCTTTACAATATATTTATTCCTGCGATTCAAAATTGTTCTAATTCTAAATTTTACCTCCAATCGAAAGGAATCTACTTACAACTGATATTTAACATCGCATACTACATGATACATTTCCCTTATAGCATATTACTCGACTGACGCTTCATTTGATAATCCATAAAGAAGTAGTAAGTTGAAGATGAATTCATTAGGTACATTTAGAATAAAAAAGTATCACAAACTATTATATCCTATTATAAACATCACAATGTACTAAAGACATAAACCATATATATAAAGGTATACTAACCTCATCTTTTCTTTCCTTCTTCCTCTTCTTTTCCAAATACTCGGCTTTCCACGGAGGTATGGCAATCATGGTGACTAGTTAGTTGACTTATTGGTCTTGAGTAATACTTGCAGAGAAGACCTATGCTATGATATTTTTAGTTATGTTTATTTCGTTTATTTATTCTAATTGGAAAGTACCAAATATCTATAGTAATGAAGATAGCTAAGTTACAGAAATTATATAGAAAAATCAGACCCTCATCTAATATGTACCTTGTGACTGAGAGTACTTCGATACTCATACATACATTACTAAACGTAACTTTGCATCACAGTATTTATGAAGTACTGTATTACATTATTCCACGAAATGATATTGTAACTGAAACACAAGCTTTATCCTTCACTTTCACTTTATTATGCCTCAAAATCTATAATGGAAGAGACTTTCTCAAATAAAACAGAAGCAAAACACAGCAACAAAAGATCTCTAACACACTAATGTTTAAGTAAGATAATACACCGACGCTTTCTCTTCTTTTGTGTAAATAAAAAAGGGTTTGTCAAAGCCCTTTACTGTAATTCTAAAGAAAATGATATTATGGAGAAATCTTTGACAAAATTCTAAAAATAGCTTCGAAAATCATGCATTACTAACGAAATCTTTCCGCGATTGATTATATCAAAAAACATCGACATAGTAGTCTGGCACGAATTGGATCGACTGAATGACCGAGTGATAGGTCGAACTGACGTTAATTGTTCCGGTTGAGTGAATTTATTTCTTCACCGGTCGAGTTTTTTTCACTGAGTATCAATGCTTGTTACTTACGACCACGAAACTAAATATATACTAAATATTCGTCATGATTACAATTGTGATCATTGCGCAATTATTTTATCTCTTACTGTGTTAATTATTACCAGATAAGTTTATTTGCCAAGGACAAATAATCTTATACAATAACACCCACCACATACGTCACAAAACAGTACTGTAATCGTAACCCAGATTACTTTCTTCTCCGTGGTCCTACCTCTTCGATTACTTCCCTATCAAATCTTATTTCGACAAGCCAGGTAAAAGCTTAAATAACCACGTCAGATAGGCCACATTTTGGTGTTTCTACCATTAGTTTTTCTAGTTCAATACCATCCCTGACACAGCCGCTGAAACCTACCCTGACATGGCGTCATTGCCTAAGCCGTATCCGAATAGCTAATTTTGATCAAATTTTCATACAATTCTGTATAATCTAATTTCACCATAGTATTTATTTCTTCTGTGAAAACAAATTGGCATGATTCAATATAGTTCTCCTTACAACAATGGATACTTAGAATGCAAACAATTGTATTTCATGGGTCCAGTCTATAAAGTCAATTTCTTTTCTCACCCGAAAAAACAGCACATATAGACTTATTAGTGGCAGTGTGCAAATGTTAGTAATAAGATCGCAATGGTTTCGAATAAGTTGTAAAACATAAATCAAAGAAAGTACCGTTCCTGTTAATGAAATATCACATTATATAATCAAACAAACAAAAAAATACATAAAGAGTTAGTTGAACACACTAAAAATTGTATAGCCTAGTAGGATATACATGACCTTATTCTACAGCAATATGAATACAATGCAAGAAGCATACTATTTCTTCAGGGCAAGGAACTTGAAACATTGGAAATTTCTGTTTGGGTTCAGACTAATTTTCGTTGTCCCGGTTCTCGGTTTGCACACTATGTCACTGATAGAATCTTTATTTTATTACTGAAGCTAATATAATACAAAGTATTGTAGAAATGATCATATCACCATAGAAATGTATATTCTTGAGAAATGACTGCTTATTAAAACAATCCATTTGAAGCATTAAAATTCTGAAATGTAACTGAACGTGCTTAAATCTGGTTTAATTCTGGTGTGGGACGCTTTTGTAGTTCAGTTTTGGTTTGCAGTTTACCAAACTTAAGTGGTTTGTTCTGGTTCTAGGTTAACAGTTCGGATCAGGTCCCTGCTTACAATAGAAGTTTTGCTACATGTTCCTGTTGCCCAATTTCTTTATATTCAGTCATTGCACTTTACTAGGTAGTTTACGAAGCCTTGTCCTGGAAAACAAAGAGTATAGAGTAAGAGTAATAAGAAACGAGGATAAAGTGCGGAGTGGTTTAAACTCAAAAACCAACTCAAATTATTCAGGGACAGGGGCAGTTTTCCCACCCTGGATCAGAAACCTTAAAAGCTACTTCATTGTATGGCTTCTGAAAGTTCAGAATTCATACTTGCAGCTAGCTAATACATTACTAAAAAGTCCAATTGTTCCTTGTTCAGTATTATTAAGGTTACATTATCCATTAATTTTTTACCCATCCAATAAGAAAACTTAAGTGTAATTTTTACACAATGTAGGAGCTATGATGTAGGAGTACAATCCTTCAACCTCCCCTGAAATTCTTAGTAGATGCCCTTGGCTCCACCTACACAACAGCACCTTACCGAGACTCTTGCCTGGATGTTGTGTACTCGAACCACATGATGTTGGGAATCAAACTCGAGTCACGTATCAGCAACGCCTCGGATATTTTCCAATTGGTAATCGTGGGATACAAAGGAGTGAATAAAATCTGTGAAAAGAAAATGTAAGGAAGTGATTACATAAGATTTCTCATAATATTACTTTATATTAATAAATTTCAGGAGTGAATTATCTAAAAATTGTCAACTTCATTAAGGAAAATTTAGTACCGAGGTCTACCGAAAATGAGACAGCCCCATACTATAGTTTCTGGATTTCATAAGGATATAGATTTTTCAAGAAAGATTGAAACACATTGGTCATACTGCACTAGGCATGTCAGTATACATATGCAAACTATATCTTAAACATATATAGAAAACAGTTTGAATTTCAAATTATCTGTAGCTCAACATACTCAAATTTCATTTAAATTCGCATTTCAATACCTGTGTCAGAAGAAACCACAGTACCGCATTTACAGATCCAATAACTGCTCCCCAAAACACTTGAGCCATCGTGTGGTATATAAGGTAAATTCGTCCATATGAAACTGAGCAGGCAACAAAAAACCCAATGAATAGCATCGAATACTTCCATAATGTATCAAGAAGACTGTTATTGGTCTGTGATCTTGAAAATAAAATAGTTACGTTGAGTCTTTATTAATGTTAGCTTTCGAATGGGCATTGCAAGAAACACTTACCTGATATAGATAAAAAGTATAATGTATACTACGAAAAACCAGATGAATTGTGAATGTGCAGAAGGCCAAGCATAAGCATTATGTACAACAGAATGTTTGTGATTTGAAGGTCTAGATTCCTTCACAATATGTTTTATGATGAAATTTAAAGCTTCGTTTAGCACCTGGCCGATTCCAAATGTAACCTGAATGAGGAATTATTGTTAAAATATGGAAAAAATCTTAATGTAGGGAAGACAAAGCATAGTTATCTAACAAGAAACCTACTGTATGAATTTCCCTACGGAAATAAAAATGTGTCGCGAATCCCACTAAGATAAATATCGGCAAAAGACTGCTCCATGCCAGTATCTTTCCCAAAAGATCTCCTGAAAAATAATGTTCACAAATTGTATTCAATAGGAGTCAAAAGCACAGCTATACTAAATATGATAATAATAGAAAAGTAGGACAAGTATATTCAAAAAGTGTTAGCCATTATCTATTCATGACAAGAAACTCGTTGCATCACCATACATTTTTCAATCGCTAACTCAAAATGGAATCGAATGTAAGGAAATTATATTCACGATTTTCTTGGTTACTAGTGAACCATGGATTAAGTTTATACTTGCCTTCGATGTACTCCACATGAGTAAATGTTATAGGTTTCCACTTCACCGACCCAGAATCCATATTTTGTAAGACTATTACGGATATTTTTCGAAATACGAAAAGAAGTGCAATGATTTAAAATGTGCAGCCAAATTTACAAACTCCTTAAAATCAACACGAAGTGCTCATCAGTAAATTACGCAACGTTGCGTTTGCTTACTGCCTCTTTGCTGAATGGAGGAATGCAAATAGTTACAGATAAGGGATAAGTTCCAGGAAGAATGGCCGTATCATAATTTCCTACGCTGAAACAAATTTTCAATTCACGATAAATATTTATCGTAGTTACTGATATAATCTTAATGCGTATCTTAGGTTTATATATCTATATCGGCCATTTCAGACATAAAGGCTGATTTACGGGCGAAATTTTGCTAACTGAATATCAGTACATAATGCGGAAGATACCATACTTAAAAAAAAATATATAAAATTGAGTTAACGTATTTTAAACTGACGTGTAACAAGAAATTGTCGATGTACTGTAAATACTTTTGAGTGTGCTTCAACCATAGGTTGTCAAAACAACCGGTCCACTTAAACAGGATGCCAATGCACGTACACGTACCCTATGCATTCGGGTATAGTTAGATAGTTGCGCTGCTGGATTATTTACAGTAATTGCCAGATAATGTTAACTAGAGCTGAGCTTGGATTTTTTATTTATATTTTCCAAGTTTGCATATCACACAATCTCGCCGAATCAACGAAGAAGGATGTAAAGTCGAAGGCGGACTATGGAACTGTAATAGGTATTGACTTGGGAACTACTTATTCTTGGTAAGAATTCCGTTCTAATAAAAATGATTATGACTCCATTAAAAAATATCGTACTGATACTGGCCCTTTCCAGTGTCGGAGTTTTCAAAAATGGCCGAGTTGACATCATAGCAAACGATCAGGGAAACAGAATTACACCCTCCTATGTTGCATTCACCCAGGGCGGAGACAGATTAATAGGTAATAGACAACCTTGATCCGAGGTAGTTTTTGCTCTATGCTCAAGAGTTTCGAATGGTGACCCCCACGTACTCAGAACTAATTTAATTTTCAGAGGTGACCGTAAGTTTAACAAACTTTAACCTGTGGCCCGACAATTGGCACTTTTTGGCAAATACCGTACTTTAAGGACTAAATAGCATTCATTAATTTCAAAACAATACGCCTTATACGCAATACTTGAACCTGCAGTACCAGCTAAATACCGCTACCTGGGTTATCTTGGCCGCACTCGCCGTATCGAGACTGGATGTGCGACATTAAAAACATAAAACCTCTTCGCTAAGTGCCGATTGGAGGGGTTCGATTTCGTAGGGGTAAGGGAAGAGAGACAAAACGACATAAAAAATTACCCCTTCAAAGTTATAAAGAAGAACGATAGACCTCATGTGCAACTAATGATGAAAAAAATTAAAAAAGTTGGTAGAAAACATATTTCATAAGTGCTAAGTGCCGATTGGAGGGGTTCGATTTCGTAGGGGTAAGGGAAGAGCGACATTTTTGAATTCCTTATGAGCTTACCTTTTTGTGTGCGGCTAAACTAAGCCTGGTAGTAGCGTGGTACAGCGGTATTTAGTATTTAGCTGGTACAGGTTCAACTTTTTTGCAAATAATGATATCATATATGACAAAAGGTTATTTCAAATTTTATTCCTATTCATTAAAGATCTCTTCCGACTCCGGATCAAGTGTAGATGGGCGTGGGTATTGTAGGGGTGCTTGTTGGAGAAATAGATTTCTGGGAGTTTTCCCGTTAGTTTGGTCTGCTTTGTAATTTTCTTTTTTTTTCTTCATATATTTCACGATAACACTGTAATGTTTCATTCATTTGGCATTGCACTTTAGTAAAGCGTTCAACATTCGGGTCCATACTCTCAAGTTCCAACATAATAGTATTCACTTTAGAAAACACACTTGCTAATCCCTTCACAGTGAACTTATTTGGTACTTCTTCTGTTTTTTCCTCTTCATCTTTAAAGCACTTTTGTGCTTCTGACCTTCTTCTGATCAGGTCTTTATTTGTCAATTGTTCGTCAGTGTATTTTACCAAGTTTTCAATATCTTCCACTTCTAAATTGAGGGCGTTAGCAAGTTCCACAATGTTTTTATTTAATGAATTAACATTTTCAACCACTTTATCAGCAACTTCTTTGTCACTCACAGCTTCAGTGCTAATATGTCTATTGTGAAGATTGAATCGATGATGGAAACCCCGAAACCAACCATTGCTTGCACTAAATGTTTCAACATTTTCAATCAAGCTATCGGCAGCTTTTTTGTCGACATTGGCAGCTTCACTGCTAATATGTCTATTGTGAAGATTGAATCGACGACGAAAGCCCTGAAACCAACCATGGCTTGCAGTAAATGTTTCTGTACATTGAGCCCCCTCATGCTGCTTCAACGTTTCAAAAATAATGCGTGCCTTTGTTCGAATAATTAGAAGGCTCATCGGCATCTTTTTTTGGATCTGATCATCGAACCATATCACTAGTAACTTCTCCATTTCATGGATGAGGCCTTTCCGTTGCCTTGTTATTATTGCTTTGAATCCTGACGATGTTTTTACTGCTTCTCTGATCCTCTCCTTGTGTTTTAAAATAGTAGAGACGGTCGAATGTGCCAGTCCAACAGCACGTGCTATTGCTTTCACTTTTTTTCCAGCATCGTAGTCGTTAATGATCTTCATTTTCATCTCAAGATCTATAACCTTCCTTTGCTTCTTGCTGCTCCCTTCAGGTGAAATGGTGCTCTTTCTTTTGGTCGACATCCTGTACTGTGGTACTATTGATACAGTGAACGCTGACTGAATTACCACGAAATGAACGCAGCGATGTACTCTTTGCTGGCGCCTTCCTGTCGTACAAAGGGTGTAGTGTTAGCAGTTTTAGTGTGAGTGGTAGATGAATAGTTGGACGAGATGGTCGTTAAGTGTGGATGCCTGCATATAGATATATTTATTATCATACGATGACAACACAGGTGATGCAGCAAAGAATCAACTTACTTCCAATCCAGAGAATACTGTATTTGATGCTAAACGATTGATTGGGAGAACTTGGAGCGATCCTGTCATACAAAACGACATAAAAAATTATCCCTTCAAAGTTATAAAGAAGAACGATAGACCTCATGTGCAACTAATAATGAAAAAAATTAAAAAAGTTTGTAGAAAACATATTTAATTGCATAATTTAGTTACACATAACCACAGCATGTACTATTTTTATTTTTATTGAGTTATCAATTTATTTGAAACATTGTAAAATTTTAGATATTTACACCAGAAGAAATTAGTGCAATGGTTCTGATTAAAATGAAGGAAACAGCAGAATCTTATTTAAGCACTAACATTACTCACGCAGTAGTTACAGTGCCCGCATATTTCAATGATGCTCAAAGACAGGCCACTAAAGATGCTGGTACGATTGCAGGACTCAATGTCATAAGGATAATTAATGAACCGTAGGTTGTATTACACTGAAATTATTCTGTAAAACAGTAAGCAAAAACTTTTATTACCGAATAGAACCGCTGCTGCACTTGCTTACGGACTCGACAAACAAGGAGACGAAATGATGATTTTAGTATTCGATTTAGGAGGAGGAACTTTTGACGTGTCCCTGATGACAATTGACAGCGGAGTTTTCGAAGTTTTGGCAACAAAAGGGGATACGCATCTAGGTAGTAATTAAGCAGTCCAGTTGGGTCTGGAATCATGCTATAATAATTATTGAATAACTGAATTCTTTTGTATTGGATAAATTTAAAAGGTGGAGAAGACTTTGACCAAAGACTAGTAGATTACTTCCTCAAAGTGTACATGAAAAAAAAAGGAAAAGATGCAAGAAAAGATTCAAGGTCTGTGCAGAAATTAAGGCGTGAAGCAGAAAAAGCAAAAAGAACACTTTCATCACAGCACACTGCTCGATTGGAGATCGACAATTTTTTTGAGGGAGATGACTTCTCTGAAACAATATCAAGGGCGAAATTTGAGGAGTTGAACATGGTATTTTTTAGTATTTAAATACCAAGCACAACTAAACAATCAAACTTCTAAAATAGGAATGCAAATAATTGGAAACTACAGAATACGTGATAATTCCTTTTACAGGATTTATTCCGATCAACAATGAAGCCAGTAAAAAATGTTCTCAAGGAAGGTGACGTAGATATAAAGGACGTAAATGAAATTGTTCTTGTTGGCGGTTCGACTAGGATTCCAAAAGTCCAACAACTAGTTCAAGAATTTTTCAAAGGAAAGGAACCAAGTCGTGGCATTAACCCTGACGAAGCGGTTGCTTATGGAGCAGCGGTACAAGCCGCTATTCTATCGGGTGTTTCTGCTACTGGTAATTTAACTGTAGACTCTATGGTTCTAGTGGGTTTATAGAAAATTGTACACAGTTCATTTTTTTCAGGAGGAGTCGTTTTATTGGACGTTTGTCCTCTTACGCTGGGGATTGAAACGGTAGGTGGAGTTATGACAAAACTTATCGAGCGCAACACAGTGATTCCAACAAGGAAATCACAGATATTCTCCACAGCTTCTGATAACCAACCAATTGTAACCATTGCTGTGTACGAAGGTGGATGAGAAATTTGTAACGCTATTGGTTTCAAAACAGTACGATAATGCTATAATTAATCACAATCGATAAATTTAGGCGAACGTGCCATGATCAAAGATAATCGTAAACTAGGAAACTTTGACTTGACCGGAATTCCGTCCGCGCCGAGAGGAATGCCACAGATCGAAGTCACGTTCCAAATAGACGCCAACGGAATACTAGAGGTTTTGGCCCAAGACAAGGGAACTGGAAAACAGGAGAAGATTACAATCAAAAATGATTCAAACAGATTCACCCAGGAAGAAATAGAAAAGATGGTCAAAGAAGCAGAAAATTTTGCAGCCGATGATAAAAAGGTATAACAGAAAATTGCTTCAACACGAAACATAGCAATCACGTTTTTAAATTGTTGGCTTTGCATTTTTGTATCAATGCCAAAGATTTCATGCTTATTATTCATTCACGCATATCAGGCACGCGATTGCACAGAGGCACGTACCGAACTTGAGGGGACAGTATACCAACTGAAAAATGAATTGAAAGATCCGAAAGCTTTCAGTGGCGCATTGCTAGAGAGCGAAAAACTAATTTTAAAGCTGGCAATGGAAAATGAAATAAAATGGTTGGACAACCCCAAGAACAACGATGCTTCGACGAAAGATTTGAAAGAGCGGCTAAGCAGATTAAATGACATGTTGAAGACTTATATGGAGAGTGTGAGAATGAGAACTATGTATAAGAAAAAGGAAAAAAATGATGAAGATCATGCAGGCAGGCAGAATCATGAAGATCATGGCAAAACCGATAAAACGGAATTGTAGTAATTGCACTTTTACAATAAATCGACTATATAAAAAGTAATGTAGCTAGTACTAAATGACTGATAATCGCAACAAGTCTCGATTGTGATTAAACAGGTGAAATGAATATTATTTCTTCAAGTGGAAATGCTGGTGCTGCAGTAGTTAGTTGAGTAACGGTTTAAATTTCTATACCAACTACCATAACCACTTGAACTGATCTGGATAATTAAAGGGTTACAAACTATCTTTCTGACTACAATCAATGCCAACAGAGTGAATAGTGCTGATAAATAGGGTTAGAGTTAAGAATCCAATGTTTTCAAATAAACACCTATTATAAGTGATTAAAGTTTATTGTAGCATAGTACGAACAATCAAACTTATCATAGCTAGGTATAAACTACACATTATCAATTCAAGTTATTGCTTGCTGTCTCTGAGAGTAACTGCTTACTGTAAATCTTAACAATTTGTACATTGTTATCTAGGATGATATTTATCATCTTATTACCATGAAAATTATCACATATCTTCAACACTATATTGCTTTCAGAACAGTTTTGAAAAAAAGGACTATTTCAAGTTGCATCCTTTTCCCTAATCTTATTAAAGATCATAATAAACTATCTACATTATGTTGGCTTTCAAATAGAGGCAAACTCGTGGAGAGAAGTGAATTGACCAAAAAATAACATTCTGAATTATAATACGAACTGTCGGTAATAATATTATTGACATTGTCTTGTTAGATTTTCGACTAAACCAAGCCTGCCATTTATAGTACTCGAACAACTATGCTAAAACTACTGCTTGTTGAAAAGAATAAGCTACAAAGTCAGTTGGGTAAAAAGGATCTCTGAGGGGTTACAGATACATAGGGTGCATACGCCGCCGGTTTATCAAAGTTAAAATGGATCGGTCCCGGGTTGTTGATGTATAAACGCTTACAAATGAATAACTATCGGAAAAATTGCCGTTCCACTATATATGACACACCAATGAATGTAGAATTTCATAACGAGTCTATACATATAAGCCTCATATGCACAGCAAACTAACGGGAGCCGTTACCCCCTTCTTAAGTCACCAAACACCTAGTTACTTATCCTTAACTTAAATGCGGAAAACAGTTCCCATTTTCAGGGAATGTTGGTTTATGTATTATGTCTCATATTTGCTCATTTTAGCGTGGTTGGATCATTAAAAGTTTATTTACAAGCGTTGATTGTACTTAGCCATCTAGCGGTTGAAAGTTTTTACTTCACTTAAAAGTTATAAATGATCCAATAGTGACATCTAGCGGTTGAATGATTTTACTTCACCCAACGCTTATAAATGAATTTCTAATCATCCAATCACGCTGAAATTATCACATATGAGACGTGATACATAAACACTCCATAAAAAATTGGGTCAATTGATTCAGGTTGACCCAGAAAAAATATATTTCGGAACTGGTATACCTATTTCGGGTCGGCCGTAACGAGTGACCCCACGTTGAATGACCGCTAATAGCTCGCGAACCAATTTCCGTCCCACTATATATGACACGCCGATGAATGCAGAATTTTATAACGAATTTATACATACGTCATCCTCTTCTTGAGTTAAGATTAAGTAACTAGGTGGTTGGTGATTTGAAAAGGGGACAACCGCTCCATATAGTTTGCTGTACATATGAGGCTTATATGTATAGATTCATAGACTCCTGGGACAAATTATGCAAGTATGGAGTATTTTAAGTATGGAGTTAGGGTTTTAAAACTATGAGACTTATTTAGTTCTATCTAGGCCTATCTATTTTTTTACTTTACGCAGATGCAACTTTCTTGCTTTCATGTTCTAGATAAGTATAACCAAAATATGTAAGATAATATATAACTGCTATATTCAGCAATATCGTTCGAAAAAAAAAACACTTTGCGTAGAAAAACAAAAGAGAATGTTGAAGGTATTGAAAAAAAGCATGATAAAATGCTACAAAGTATTTAGTAGTTAGTAATTTTTATATCTAAATCTACACAATATTAAAATGCACACTGCATATGTTTGTACTCATGTGTATACAATCGTTACAAGGTTGCATGATTGATGGGTGAGATAAACTACAGGCTGCACGGCCTGAGATGACCAATCTAAATTTACTTTTATTATCTATGTATTGTCATTCTACATATAGAAGTCGCCCATGGATCCATATACCTTGTTATAACATATTACAGCGCACTATATAACAAGCTATTAACGAGTAGGAAACAGGAAAAAAAAATAATGACATCACGTTCACATTTCTGTGAACTTTCAGTTAGTTAGCATAAGGACCATCGGACAGTGGTAATGAAATCGTTGCCGTCAAGGATATTTCCTAGGACGTCACTAGAGTATAAACATATTGAAAGGTTACAATACCCATGTCTGTGTCAAAAAAGAAAATACAGTCAACGCTCGTTAAGCCTGACTAAATTAAATAAGAGCGTGACTGTCCAAGATGCTTCTGGAGGTGTCCGCTAGATGGCTCGCGCGCGCACTTTTTCATACTGGTAATGTTAAATGTTTTTATCACCATAGTCTCTCTATATATATACAGAGAATATGCATTTATAATGAAAAAGATATATTTATATGTTTTGCGATGTTCCCATTCTTTTCTGTCATTCAGTTAGAATGTATTATGTTGTTCAATGAATATATATATTCGCAATGTACCATTAACCCCTACAATCGGTTGAAGGGACACCCTTCCCCCTATTAGCCCGTTTTAACGAGGGACTAATAGTTGATGCGTTAGCATGGGTCGTCAAAATATAGAGAAAAAAAATTACAGTGGAGATGACAAAATAAAATAAAAATACGAATGCTATTAAGTTCGGAGTTTAATAGATAATAAACGGAGTTAGGAACTTGAAGATAGGAGCAATACAAACTTGAGTATGCTACTGGTGTCTCGGTACTACAGCGAAATGTGTTATTTCCATACTGGTAGCCTTCTTTATGTCACCTTGTTGAAGGGCGCCTGTTAACAAATATCCGTTCTGAAAGTCTTTCTTGGTTAAACGCGTCGAAAGATGAAGCCTGAAATCTGGGTTTTCTGTTTTTTTGAAGCGACCCGATATCGTGAGAGTTCCATCGCCGTTCTGTGTGATCTTTCCAACGGCCGAAAGAGTGCGTGAGCCTCCGAGGCTACTTTCGGTTACGGTGCAGTATTTTTTCCACCATCTAAGAAAGAACATTTTTGGTAAAGGAGGATTTACTAAAACACAAGCCGACAAGTCTGATAACACAATCTATCATATATCACAATATCCAACGATTCCAAGCTTAAAGCGAAAAATGATCCGATAGGTGTATAGCAAGTATTATGTAGTATAACATGCAATATAGTATGCTACTGACGTAGAAGACAACTTACTTGTTCAGTTTAATCGTCCATTGCACAGTGGTTGCATTCTTTGCCCACTCTTCTTCGGGATATAGTAACACTTTTGCTGTTGTGCATTTGGATGCGTGGTTGCTCAGCGTCCTTCGGCATTTTTCCCGAAAACTGGAATCAGAAAATCGGTTCTCGGACCCATCGTAACGATTATCGTATGGAGAGCCGTGATTTTCCTGTCCTGTCGGCGTCATTTCGCTTATTTCTAAATTGTTAAACGCGATGCAGAAATTGTTTTCGGTTTTGGTAAAATCTTCGAAATCTGACATTTCGCTGTCCGACTTCAAACTACCACTGCTGTTGCCCTTCTGACTGAGGTACATGTGACTGATATCACTACGTCTATATTCGACCTTCTTCTTGAAGCAATCTAGTTCAAGTCTGCCCAGCTTGGTGCGGTCGTTTTCGGGTACGTGAAAACTGAAATCGTCGTATGCCGATATTTCTCTGTTCCTTCGCGCATTCTGGCCAAAAACTCCCATTGCAATGTGGAATGTAATAAGGTGGATACGGTCGTTGACAAAGGAGAGGTTAGGGGTAAAATATGCTGAAAGAATAGAAAGCATGTGATGAATATAGAATTTTTAGGCGTGGAGATAAACCGGATATTATTTTAACTCATGCTCCATTGGAAATCAATGCTGTTATATTGCTGCACCTACTATCAATCACTCCTTTTCGTCTTACATTACTTTAAACACAAGCCCATAAAACTTCTGCGTACCTACTATACATACATTAGTTATGTATCATCTGTAATAAAGTACCGTCACGGGGTAGACAGAAGAGCAACTGACAGTTCAACCAGCCGCTGCCTGAACTTTTATACCGAGAGCAAAAAAAAAGTTTCGTAGCGAAAATTATCAATTAAAACCACCCGAGTTTTTTGCCAACGAAGAGTTCCCCGAAGACTGAACTGTAAAATAAATTCCGCAATAACAAGAAACGTTACAGCGCTAATGACTCGCTAAAATAATCGATAGATAGTTGACAGTTCTGAAAGTTTTCTCTAAACATTGCCGGTAAGAATTGCCATCAGAAGCACGATTTCACTGCAGTGTAAAACTTTACTTATGTCGCAGGCGTAGATAGATAATTAATTGCCTGAGGTCTGAGAATATCTGTACCATGGGGGAGTACTAACGGAACCCCCTATTTTATTGTAATTCCTCACCCCCACTTGAGCTGGAGTATAAAATAAAACCAATAAAATCCCCTCATGCCTCCCGAAATTATATTTACAATCACCTAAAACTTTTACAAAATACAAAATTTAAAACTGAATTTGTATTTCATGGTTTCCTTATATATTAATTAATTATTGAAATTCTCTATATAACCTTATTGCGTTAGATATGAGTGTTCAAGTCCCTAGCGAATGAAGAATGCCTCTCTGAACTGATAGGGCGTTCTACGTTCTATAAATATATGGTACCTACATTTTACGAATTTAATTATCAAATGAAAAAAATCACCAACCATTCTTCTTAATCGGCCCCTATTTATCTAATCCACCAATAAAAGATAACAACTCTTTCACTGAACAACATATTGTAGTTCTTTGGAATAACACGCACTCGAAACATCGCGGGGAACCCTTTCAAAAAGTACACGCCGAATTAAAACGTATACACAATGTAAACACGTCGCAATGATAACGTAAATATTTGATTTTCAGATGGAACCGAATCTCCAGGGGTCTGTTTGCTGAGCCTGCTGGGAAGGCCTCCAAGATCAATTTTATCCAAGGTGTTTACGTTATTCCCACAGGTTTTACAAGGCTTCATTACTAGAATTGAACAAATCGATTTCATGCAGAGGATGAGATAACGAATGTGGTTCCCGGTGGCCTATTTTTACCACTGCGTTGACCGCCAATTAAGCCATAAATAAATCCAATATTGTCAAAGGAAAACGAGGTCGTTATTCCTGACTACCGACTTGTCTCAAAGACTTAGAAATTAGTGACTTTATTATTCACTATTCACCGGTAATTGCATATATACGGTTAAAATAAACTCAAGTCACTGTCGCCGCTAGGTTCCTGAAAACTGTGACTGAATCAACATTAAGTGAATCCAAAAATCTTCCTGTTTTTTCGTTTTTACATAGTATTAATTAACTGTGCTGCTAAGGTTCTTCGTTGCTACTATACTATGATGCCTTTGTTACACAGCCCCTGTATATCTAACAAGGGTAAGAATCATAATATTGCGGCACCGGCTATTCTATAGAGAATATAGACTAGAGAAACAATACATTGATTACGAAACTGTACCGTGAATAAATAACGTAATATATATACTGTAGATTTTGTAGTCTTCTTACAAACATACAATATAAAATTTATTAATAGCTAATAACGGAATCTTTTGATGATACTAAGTCGTAAATTCACATGATAGTTATTGAATAGTATACTTCAATCGGTCAATAGAAATAATATGAGATCCAAGTTACGAGGATATCATGAGTTCTTTGAACCAACAATGTTTGACAAAAGCGTAATCTTGTTAGGTTACATAGCTCAACATAATCTGTTTCAGGAAACCTAAGCCATGTTAACAGCACGTAATATTCGGTTACGTAGCTGATTAATCTAAAATTAAGATCTAGCACGAACCATAATCTCATCTGTAACATAAACATAGATAAACTTATAGAGCTGCTGATCCTGGCAAAAGCTAACGTTATCACCAAAATGAAAAACGATGAACTTTCCCACAGCAGATTTTTCATATATTTGAAGCAGTAGGCTTGACAGATCATTTGAAAAATACCATTCATACTTGAAAATGATAGCCAGGCTCCCAAGCATAACACAGATGCTGTTGTGAAAACATTTTAAGAGAAAAAATACTTTTGTTGCATATTTTGGTTGCTGAAATTAATTCTATGTTCTGGTATAAAAGGTAATTACGCAGTTCGCTACAAAGTAATCTGTAACTACTTAATGACAAAAAAGGCGAAATTAAACGAAAATAGAGCAGAATCCGTAACATACGCTATTCTACTTGTCGTGTTTAGTTCACTCTGTCATCTACAGCATAAACAGAATTCTTTGAATTCATCTATACCCCCACTGCAACGGTCGTGATAATTGTTAATAATAATCACCTGGTGTGACTTACGGACACATGATATCATACCAGTTACAGAACAGGTGCTACTTTTCCTGTGAGGGCCGTGATTACCGAGTACTGCCTAAAATAAATACTGTATATTACTATGTATTTGTATTACAGTAAAACTCATTAACATGTAAAAGCTCGTATGTATTATTTACTTTTATCGAAATACTACTCATCATTCTATACGGATATTAAACAACGGACTATGATTATATATATATATACATGTTAATTATCTTATCAGTACTCCTTATCTTCATCGTCATAATATTATCTACATAGGATATCCAATATACAACTACCGGGGAAGGGCACACTAGGAAAGCGATAGGAACGCAAATAATTAAAAATCAACTTCAATCGACTCACTACGAAAAACCCAGCACGACCCTACTGCAAGATAGGTGAATGCAACAACCGCTTAAAATATAACTAACGGCTATGATAGGTTCTCGAGTTGAATTGGGATACAATCCTTCACATTCTGACTTCAAAACTATGCTGTAATAGTTTCCAAAATACATAATTTAATGAATATTATACACCAGCATAGCGACCCGACTTTGTCATTGGAAGTAAACCCTTCAAGAAACCTTTCAAGATTTTTATTTTGGTCGCTAGGGGAGTTAGAACAGTTTCAGGTAGGATCTCATATCTTCCGATCCACCAGAAAGCTCTGAGTTTTCTTTGTCCATGTATTAATCTGAGATTTATCTGGACCCTCTTGTTATTTAGTAAAGATCAATTGACATGGACGATGTTGTATCAAGACAACCAATTAAACAAATTTTCTCGCTAGATAGATTACTCTATATAGATTAAATTATACGCACCGAAAATTAAATAATTACTCATAATAATACCTATAGTTAGTTATAGTTCCACAACTCATATTTAATGCATGACTATATCTCATCTGCAAACCTTCACTTCAGCATGCGTTCGATAAATAACAATTACAGACGGTAATCCAAAATTCAGAATTAATATAGAATTCTAGAGATATTCCAGTCCACCTAACTATTATTTGTTCAACTCTTTTAATCGTAATTCATATTCTGACTATCTGCTATATATTACCACATCACTCAGACATCGGGCTCTGGTGCGATGGGCTGCTACTGTGAAATACAGCACCTTGCCTGATTCACTGCTACCGTTACAGTATTGTTCAATGGCTAAATAATTCATGCACTTTTTTGCAATGCAAATGTTTCGTCTAGACTTTCTCTTCCCTGGAGTCCAACAATAGCTTTCCCATTAGGGTACTGAACATATGGCATAGACGTCACTATAGTTACCTAAAAGCCGTTTATATCGATTGAGTAAAACTAAACTGTACACCTACGTCGGCCTACGAACTTCTGCAGCAAAGACGATTTACTCTAGAAGTCGTTGGAGTTTATTATGCCTTCACCCTTATATGTAGATGTTGCTGTAGCAGTTGTGGTCGCCTTCTCTGCTATACCCTCGCACTAGACAGATCAGCGGGAAAAGTCTACCACATATTACATACTACCAGAACACATGTTTTAACCTTCCAGCTCACAGCAACTTAGTCTATACTCCATAGGTTTTATTTCACTGTAGTTTACGGACGATGAAGTTCGCGTGGTGACAATGAATTAGACCCGCACGCAAGATTCATTGTTCCCTGAAAAACAATTCTCAAACCCAATCAAGTGTAGTCAACTGGTGGTGGAATATTCGACATAGTCACATTCGGAGTCATTGAATATGCGGAAGATAATTTTAATGAACCACGGCACGAGGACGTCACCGTCAACGCTATTCTGACTGTGAATTGTTTCCAATGGCATCAATAACACGTTATACAAACAAAGACCGAAAAAATGTCAGTTAATACGAAGTGGACCAACTGACGAATTTTAGACACGTTTTTGCTTTCTAAGGAGGGGGTTGGAAGTCTTCAATCATATTAATACTACATAGTTGATTATCATTTTGTCGTATAAATGTGATTCTTTTCGAACTTCGTATTAACCTCCACTCCATCTTTTGTTTTTCTTTACATGTGATAACGCACTTATATATTTATTTTACATATACAAAATTCACAATTACTGTCTGTATTACCATTCTTTCAAGACTAACAGAAAGGTACTACGATTCGGGTAGTAGGAAATACAACCAAGCAAAATGAAACCACTAATCGACAATCGATCTGCTACAAAGTCAAATACCATACATTAAGTCGCCCGGAATGTCTAGTGAGAAATATTTCACAATGCTTGTTTATGATATGTGATATTATTCTCAAGGCAAACTTGAGGAGATTTGGTTGAATTGCTAACTTTGCTGAGTGTGAACCTGTTGCAAAACAATTTACCCTGTCCCCTTTCCAAGGGCTTTTTCTGTTTCACTACATCTATTTTAGTTAATAACACAAATCAAGTAGTGTGAATAGTACTGATGCACGCGAGTCTCTTTCTCTAACTATTCTAAACAGACTTTTCAATGTACTAAAATTAGAGAAGTGAAGTACAAGTGGGGTGCAGTTCATAGAGCACCTCTATTGCCCAAACAAACACCCTTCTTCCTCTAAAAAAGATTTCGCATAGGTATTAACAGATGTCCAACAAACGAATTTTTTTTTTGAGATTTGAAGCAAGGTTCAAGTAGTCAGATTTAAGGTAAGGAAGGCAAAGTCCATGAAAATTGTTCCATTTTTGTTATTACGATTCAGGTACACTGTAATACCCCGTTTTTCATTGGAAGGTCGACATCTAATGAAATACGAAATAGGCTGTACGTAAATTAGGCGGGTTTGTTAGGGTATCGTGGTATCATCTTAGCGAATTGGCATCATCAGCTTTAAAAAAATCGCATACATACGCTTGGATTCTACTTTATTTAGCAAATGTATAGTATGCTTATTTCTTATATCAATGCTGATCCGCAAGCAAATATTCGAAGATCACAATATAATATTATAAACAATATCTCTCAATGTTCAATTACTACATGTAGCACCAAGAAACCATTTATCGCTAAAGTATTAATGACGTTAATAGCAGTGGATTATTGAAGGACACCGGTTATCCTATTGGTAATTAGATGTACTGGGATTATTACTTTGCCTTTCGATCACGACCTGGAGAGGTTGACGCGTAGCAGTATTCCATCTTGTACCATAATTGAAAGGAAAGTAACTGAAGATAGATCACGCATTACATTCACCGGGACCAACCCTGTATTTTCACTTCTTAATCAGTAATGTTAAAGGCGGATTGAAGCACGTCATCGAGACAGCCAGAAAGACTATCAACGGCTTAATAGCAGGTTGTTCTACTAAGTCGCTAATGATTAAAGGTAACGCATTGACTGTTAATTTACAGGCGCAACAATGTAGGCCTTGTTGATTGGGCTTGCTCAAGTGGGGATATTGCTAGACTGAAATCTGAAATTTAAGAAAGAAAATTCCAAATCAGAGTATAATGGTGCTCGTATGGTGTGACCCAGCAAAAACTAAAACTAGAAATGCGTGGGGTTTGAAAACCCAACCCGGAAGGTTACGTCATCAGCTAAATGTACACACTTAGAAAGCAGTGATATTGCTCATAAAAAATATGAAAAACCAGTCTATAATATTCGCCTTTCTACTATCTTGAGACGTGGGTAATATTAAATAGAGTATCAATATGTCTGAAACTGTATTACTCCTAACAACGCTTAGCAATAAACCGGTTAGATGCTGTGTCGTCTCATGATCTAAGACTACTACATACTGATTAAATAGCGAAGTCTTAGACGATTACACATTGCGTTA